>MU226983.1:152808-166292 GCA_018584345.1 Thuja plicata | reverse complement strand
CCTTCAGCATCTTCAGAATGAGATGATTTTGCATCTTCATCCACATGTGCAACTCTAGCCTGGCCATCATTTCTCCTATCTACCCTTCCTTGGCATTGAGGACATTCATATGCCCTATGACCTTCTTTTCCATAGTGAAAATATGTTTCACAGAAGCCTCCTCTTCCAGATCCTTGTCCTCTTCCTCTTCCTCTTCCTCTCTAATCTCTATTATTCTGATCTTGGAAATGATTGGAATTGTTTCCTCGCTAATTCTGACTATTACTGGCCTCATCCTTCTTTTTCAGATCTTCATTTTGGCCACCATATGACCATCCACCAGATCTTCCACCATGACCTCTTCCATTTTGTCTGCTCTCAAACTTCTTGTTCAACTTTTCTTCTACTTTTAGGGCAACTTGGTATGCCTCCTTAATACTATTCATTTGAACCAGATTCAACTCCTCCTGAATGCTTGGCCTCAACCCATTAAGGTAATGGGAAACTTTATCCTTATCAGCTTCTACATGGCCTATTCTGATGAGGATTTGATAGAACTCCTCTGTATACTCCTGAACAAATCTTCTTGCTTGCTTCAAACTTTGCATTTTCTTCAGCAGGTCAAGCTCATAATCAATAGGAATGAATTGTCGCTTCAACTTATCCACCATCTGATCCCATCTTGTGATTTTATCCTTTCCTCTTTTATTCTGCTCCAACTAAATATCCTACCACAAGATCTTCGCATGACCCTTCAGTCGGGCCTTAGAAAATTTGACCCTATCAGGATCCTCAATATCTTCATACTTAAAATATTCTTCTATTTCATTGATCCAGTCGATCAACTCTTCTGGGTTAAGATTTCTCAAAAATGTGGGAACCTCAAGCTTAGGTCTTTTCCCGATCTGGGAAATGGCCCAAAAAAACCTTTCCTCCTCTTGGTTCAAAGTTTCGCCTTCCTAATCAAAATCTCCTTCTACGTCAGCTTCATCCTCACTTTCCTCTCTTACGGCAAGATTCATGCCTCTGTGAATCTCTTCTTGCAATGCTTGCACTTGTCTCTGGAGGGCTCTAACCTCGGGCGATACACCTCCAGCTCTTCCGCCATGCTCCCTTTGTGGAGACATTTTTGTGCTTATCGCTAAAACCCTAACCATGGTCCTGGTGTAAACTGCCTCATAGTCGGCGATCTATCTACACACTCAGGAACTTCTCGATCTGATACCACTTGATGAAGGGGACTCCCCTTAATACCACAAGTACACGACAGAAACAAAGAGAAACGACAGAAATTTTCAAGAACAGAAAATTGGCTTCTTATTGGCTCCACAAATGTGGAATTACAAACTTCAGAATTACAATATCAAAATCCACATGGGCATCCCTTACAATAATCTATAGGACAAAGCCTCAAATAACCACCCAGAACTACCCTAGAAAACACCACGGGCCTTCTTTAAATAGGTAATTTTCCACCGCTCGAGAAGGTTCCATAAATCTAGCCATTAAGGCCAACTACCCTTAGCATTTAATTATTTTTCACTTTTATTACAAAACGGTCGGCTTTAAATATTTACAAAACATGAGATTAGGTAGCCATAACTTTTGAACCGTAGCTCCGATTGGCTATTATAACCACTTTCCAAAAAGGGGAGATCGTGATCTACAGTGGCTAACTAGAAAAGCACAAGTCAACCAGGGGTTTGACCTCCATTCAGAGCCTCTAAGGTCCTGAAAATTGAGCTCAAAGGTTTTGCGCCCTAAAATCTCAACATTAAATCCTTAATAACTTCACCAATACAGATGATCTGGCAATGAAATTCAACTGGCATTCTTATATGACTAAGATGATCCTTCACCTGGAAAATTAGAACATTCTAAGTTCAAATGACCAACTTACTAAAAATAGTAAGCTTCCAAAAATAGCAGCTTTGTACAAAATAGCCCTTATTGAATAGAGAAACACATATTTTTGGGTGATGCAAGATTGCCCTTACACCCAGGATGCTCCTGCATCAATTATTGATAG
Organism: Thuja plicata; assembly: GCA_018584345.1. NCBI lineage: Eukaryota > Viridiplantae > Streptophyta > Pinopsida > Cupressales > Cupressaceae > Thuja > Thuja plicata. The sequence goes on along the minus strand of MU226983.1, from coordinate 164,284 downwards.
ATACCAATGATGAAACTATTTAATTAATTAAATTAAATAGTTAGATGAATAAAAGGGAATTTAATATTAATATTTTTGGACATCTACACTGATTTACCTCATATGCTTTCAACTCAATCGATAATTACACCTAGTATTGAACAACGCGATTCTCAAGAGGATCCTTGTTTGGAACTAGCTATTATTCCTACTGTATTGGATACAGTCCCTCTTGCAAGTTGCACACCTTCTCTAAATGATATAAACCGAGATAGGGAGGGTAGGTGATGCGCTTGATTGGCTTGTCCTTCATGGCAGCCCTTTTTGTGTTTTCCAACTGTGTTGTGCTTCTCCTGTAATGTGTTTTCTAAATATTTGTTACTCTTTTATACGACCCTTGTTACTTTGTTGGTGCAAGGTGATAAAGGAATAAAATTTGTTGTACAATTCCTCTATATGTATCTTTACTCTTCTATATGTTGTTTTCATGTTATGTTGTACTTGTCCTATTGTTCATAAATTTTTTCCTTCTATAGTCCGCTTGGATCTGTGACATGGTAGCACTAATTCTTTTTGGTCTCCCTGTTGTGGTCTGAAAAGACTCTTCTTCATAACTCTTTAGTTTTCTTTCCTCCACTGTGACTGTAGTTCTACTTTCTTTGGGGAATGATTTCAATTCATTTGTAATAATATCATATCTACATATACATATTATCTTATGATCATACTGACCCCACAGTACGTAGATCCATTATGTGTTCTTTGTATGTTTATGTGGTATTTCTCTAGATTTGTCTTCATTTGGGGGCATCTCGTAGTGGAAACGTAATCAGTAGAGTTGTTTATGTTTCTGTTAAATCCATTTCTCATGTTAAAGCGTTAACAATGACTTTATGTGGGGGCATATGCTCTACTCACTTTTTGCACTTCAAACTTAAAAATTTCCCCCTTTATGGATTAAAGACTAATCCTTAAATCATGGATTTTTACCTTATAGGATCTCTTGATCCATCTAGTTTAAATTTATACAGATCTCTTGATCCCTCCATTTTCAATTTACAATGTTTTGATCCCTTAAGGTTGGAAGGTGTCCTTAAGACTGGATCTCCCTAATGGGTTGACTAGTGAGTAGCCACATTCAATAGGCGGTTCAACTCCATTTTTCTAGTTGCACTGTTTCCTTGTGTGATTCACAATGGGACATAAGTTCTCATTGGGCGAGGTAATCACACCCTCTCTCTCTTTCTCCTTAACTGGTGATGTCTCTCTTATCATGATCTTAGGTTTGATAAAGACTTAAGTCCCTGGGGGCTTGAGGATTCCTTTGTCCCTTTTGATTTCAATAATATTATCTTTTCTTCATGATCTCCTTTACTAGGAGTTTGCATCGAGTCCATACTCTTGCTAAAGTGGGGGCTAAATGTATAGTCAGAAAATGGAAGCACTTCCATTGTAGACTAGTTTAGCCTTCCGAGTAAGTAGTTTGGGGTCATGTCAAGCATCTTGAATGGGTCTATGACTTGGAACTGGCTTTTTCCCTTGTTCTGCCCCATTTCCCACTTTTCTCCAGCCTATTTCTGACACCTAAACTACAAACTGAGATTTTTGACCTCAGGGTCAAAATTGACCTTTCTGAGTCAAGGTCGACCTCAACCTTGAACTAGGTCAGAATCAACCTTTTTCTAACACAAGGTCCATATTTCAATTTTTTAGGGTTTTCGGATGCCAGGATTCGAAAAGAATTAATTCCCACTTTTGGTTTGGCTATTTTGGTCTTCGGAGCAACAATTCTTAAATTATATTTAATATAGGTCATCTTCTAGGGGTATAGGTCTAATTGGAAATTAATTTTCCTATGTAGGCCTCTCTAGAAGATTGTGCCCTAGATTCATATATAAGGAAGCCTTCTCCTCTCATTTTCTCTAAGACTTGAAGCATAAGGACGAACATCTAAGACAACTCTATGCATGATCTATTGAAGCAAGCATCTAATATGAAGCATTCAAGCATTCAAAGACATTCAAGCATTCAATTCATCAAGGAGATCCATTGGTAGGAATTGAAGGATTCAAGCTCTATGGAGCCCTCTTGTTGAATATTTCTCCATCCACATTCCTCCAAGCCTCCTCCTATAGTGTTGAAGATCTAAAATAAATTGATTTGAGACATCCTACATTCTACATTCTACATCTATTTGGTGCATACATAATTGTGGATTCACGGATTTGAATCCGCCAAAAGGGTTTCCATACAATCAAGGTTAATTTGTTAATTTACTTTTTTTTACTTATGCAATTTTAATTATACTTTGAGTTTAATTCCAAAAATGGGGTTTGACCAAGGCAAACCCTCCCCCCCAACAAACAAACTATTTTTCTTACAGTGATAGGTTTGGAACAATGAATTGGAGTGCAGATTCAGATACCCTTTTCGGTAAACTATTAGGATCCACAAATAATTTTTTGTTAGAGATTTTAGGTCAGTATCGAAGGTCGATTATGCCCTAGGTCATAATTGTAAATTTTGGGTCAAAGGTGACATTGACTTGAGGGTCAAAATCAGAAGTGTGCCAGATTGGAAAAAGATTTCTGGGTTTTGTCTATCTCTGCGTTTCTATTCCACATCTAGTTGCAGTTTTTCCATAAAATCAGTGCAGACCCCCCAAAAATAGTATTCTTCAGATCTGTAACATTTCAAGGTTAGTAATTTTATCCTATTCATTTCAATTAAATTTCTTAATCTTTCTAAATCTATCACACATTATTTTCTATAAAATAGAATCTAAGGTCTTCCTCTTTGCTCTCATTTCTAATAGATTGATTCATTTATGCATTGATCCTTCCTTTGGGGTTAATCAATTTGGATCCTTCCATTGTGTATTTGAGGTTAAAAGGAACATCTTATCTTCCCCACACATTTCTTATCTTATATTACATATTTACCCCTTACATTTCAATAAACATTCTAATTTCAAATGTAACAACACAATTTTATCTTACATTAAGGTAACCTATATTTCTTATGTTACAATTGCTATTATTTACTCATGAAGAAGAATAAGAATGTATGCTATAGAAACAAAATATTTATCCAAGAGGGAGATTCATATCAGAGATCAAATTGGAATTAGAAATATCATCTCAGAGGGAGTACAATTATGTATTTGAGAGTTGCCATCATCAATTTTTATAACACTTTTATAGTGGTTTCCATCAATGCCAAAGAGGGATATTTTTGATCAACTAATGAATATTTGATAGAGATGATGAAGACTAAGTGATACCGAGTATCATGATTGTAGAAATGGTTAGATCAGTTATTGTTTTGTCATTGATGTCAAGCAATTGATTAATTGATTTTTATTATGTTACCATATCTTAAGAGGAGAAGTTAAATGGGTGACAAATACAGATCAAAAAATGATGAAGTAATGATGATATAGTTGTTTTCCACTATATATTTGATGTTATCAAATTGGTACAGTTGATTGATCAAGTCAAAAATTGCAAAGAGTTAAAGTTATGACTGAAAGACTTATTTTACAGAGCTAGATAGAGTTATTCGGTAGAATGATATGTGAGTCGGTTACAATTACCGAACACTGAGTGAAAGTCAAGCACCGAGCACCGAAGATGTGTTAGACATCGAGCAGTGAATGAATTCAGTTATCGAGTTTCAAAGCAATTTTTACTGAGTATAGGATATTTATTGTAAATGATGATAAGATCAAATTTAATGTGAAGAAATGATGAGATGGATGAGGAAATGAATTAAATGAAGTTTGTTAGAAGATCTATGAATGGGAAAATTTAATTAGAAGATCTAAGGCAAAGATCAAGCGGTTAAACTGAATTGTGAGAGTTCCAAGAAAAGTACAAGTTCTAAGGTAAATGTGAAATAGTTTATCGAGTTGTGAATTATGAAGAAGATGATCGAAAGATAGAGTGCAAATGAAGGAAAATAAAATAAAGGAGATTTAGAGGAAAAAGTATGTCTATATAAAGTATGAGAAATACACAGAAACTACAGAGGCTGGTGAATTGAACAGAGAAGAAGAAGCTGAAGAACAACATTTATCGAGAAGAAAAAAGAAAAAGAGATTGAAGAATATACAGTCTGAGAAAGAGATCAATGAAGTATGTGATACCAATATGAGCATAAAGAATCCAACACAAGAAAAGGTACTTTCTATATTTACAGATCAAAGTTTACTATTTCTTATTAATATTTGTAAAAGAGAAATATCTTAACCGAGTGGATTTAACAGTCCTATTTGTAAAACCTAGACTTAGCTGACATTCCAAAAGAGTGGTTAAAGATCTCTAACAAGGCCAATTTTAACAGAGTGAAGATCTTAACATATATGAGGTAAATCCCCTAACAGGGTCACATTTAGCAAAAGTGTTTTGTAATCTCTAACAAGATAAGTTCTTAATCGAGTGTACTTTAGAAATTTGATTTTGATTCTGAGTTCAAGAAGGAAGATGGTGATGTTTTCATTGTTTCTTTGGCCACTCATGCATGTGATGATACATAGTTGATTGGCTCAAGTGCAAATTTTCATATGACCTCTAATAAAGATTGGTTTTTTTAATATGAAGAGTTTGATAGAGGTAAGGTGTACTTGGGCGATAATATTATTTAAATATTGTTGGATGTGGTAAAATTTAAAATTAGGTTTCCAGATGGTAGAAGAAGAAAGATTAAAGATGTTCTACATCTCTTTAGTGTAAGGCAATTTTTTTTGTCTAAAAGAAAGCTAAGAGATTTGAGTATGCAAGTAGTGTTTTTTATGTAGGATGCAAAATGGTGAGAGGTTCTATGGTGGTTTATAGAGGTGTTAGAATTGGAAATTTTTATAAGTTGGATGCATACAATGCTAAGTGTAATAATACTTTTATGAAGACCAAATATGTGGATACTTTGTTGGAAAAGGTGAGAGTTTCACTTTCAATAGATGGTTATGGATTTTGGGTACCTAAGGGTGCTTTTTATTCTGAATCAAAGTTACTTGCATATAAGACTACTTTATGGCACTAAATAATTGGTCACATTAGAGAAAAATGTCTAAGGTCCCTAACAAATAAAAATCTTGTTGAAATTTTGAAAGATTGTAATCTTTAATTTGATTTTTGTGAGGATTGCATTTATTGAAAAATGTGTTCAGTTTTACTCAAGTTCTCATAAATCTTGTGGTGTGTTGGATTTTATTCATTTTTATGTGTTTGATCCTATCGATGTTCCTTCCTTTGAAAAATCCACATATTATGTTTCATTTATTGATGATCATAGAAGAAGGACATGGATGTATTTTATAAAGAGCAAATCTGATATTTTCAATCAATTTAAAGAATTTAAAGCAATGGTTGAATTTCAGACTGAAAGGAAAATAAAATGTTTGAGGCTTGATAATCGCAGTGATTTTTTCTTTAATGGTTTTGATAGATTCTATAAATATTGTGACATTCATAGGTAGAAGATAATTCCATATTCTCTAGGGAAGAATGGATTTGGCGAAATGATAACATGACTTTGATGAAGAATCCTAGGAGTATGCAAGTAGTGTTGGCCTAGAACAAAAGGTTTTGGGATCAAATTGTTACCACTACTTGCTACTTGATTATCAAGTCTCCTACATAATCTCTTGTTGATAAAACACCTATGGAAGCATGAACAGGTCATAAGGCTTCATTGAGACATCTAAGATTTTTTGTCTATGAAACATGTGCACATGTGCTAAAGGAGAAGTGAAATTTTTTGGAGAACGCAATTGTGACATGTATCTTAATTGACTATAATCATGGTGTGAAAGGATGCAAGATTTGGTACCTTGTTGCACATAAGGTGATACATAGTAGAAGTGCTATTTTTAGAGAAAATAAGCCTTCATTTGTTACATTGCAGCCTGAAAAACTAAATAAGAAGATATGATTCAACTACCTTCTACACCTGGGAAAGTTGAATTGAGACCCCTAGATAGAAAAGAAGTTGAGGAAAGCTCATCTAGCTCTGAATATTTAGAAGAGAAGGAAGAAATTCCAACTCATCTTTTTTCAAAGATCTACAAGGCAGAGAAAACCACCTAAAAGGTATTCTCCTAATGAATGGAGATGTGTTTTTTCTTTGAATACCAGTGTTGATGAACCTATAATTGTAGAAGAGACATTAGATATGAACGATGCAAAATCCTGGAAGATTACTATGGATGAAGAAACAAGAGATTTTAAAAAGAATGATACATGGTATCTTATACCATTTCTTGAAGGATGAAAACTTGTTGGTTGAAAATGGATGCTTAGTAATAATATTGGTTCAAATGGATGCATCGAGAAGTATAAATAAAGGCTGGTTGGGAAAAGGTATTCTCAAGTTCAAGGTGTTAATTTTAGTAAGATATTCTTTGTTGTTTCAAAAATGAAATCCACTATATTTTTTCTTTCTATTTCTACTACTTGTGATTTAGAGGTTGAGAAAATGGATATGTGAAAACTACTTTCCATCATGGTGATCTGGAGGAGGATATTTACATGACACATCCAAAATCACTATGTTGTAAAAGTTTATATTAATTTGGTTTACAAATTGAAGAAATATTTGTATGGCCTTAATTAGTCCTAGGATGTGGTACCAAAAATTTGATACATATGTGTTGAGTTTGGGATTTGAGAATTCTAAATCAGATCACTGTGTTTATTCTAAATCTGATGGTGGTCATTTCCTATATATTGCATTATATGTTGATGATATTTTATTCATTGGTAAAGGGAAGGTTATGGTTGTAGAACGCAAGTCTCATCTTGCTACTAAAATTGAAATAAAAGATCTTGGTGTAGCTGTAAAGGAAGAAAATTTGATTATATATATATATAATATAATATGTGTGTTTATTTGATTAGGGGTGTATTTCCTTAACCTTTACATTTAATTTACTTTTGTTTTGAATGTGTATTGAAATGTGATTAAGCATAAAAAAGGGATAAGGAAGATAAGATGTTCCTATTTTATCCCCAAATGCACAAATGAAAGATCCAAGTTGATTAACCCAAAAGAAGGATCAATGCTCAAATGAATCAATCATTTGGAAATGAGAGTAAGGAAGAAGATCTTAAATTTTTTATTATTATTAAGTGAATATGATATATGATAGTAATTGAAAAGGATGAGAGGAAGTACCAACCTTAAAGAATTTCAAATCAAAGAATGTTGTTTTCTGAGGTCTGTACTCTATTTCTAGAAAATCTAAAGTATGATCCAAAAAGGAAACGTAGAGATGAACAAAACCTAGAAATATTTTTCTCATCTGACACTGTCTTATGAAAAAGGTCAAACTTGACCCACTAATCTCATTGCTAACCTAGTAATCTCGACCTTGACCTTCATAGGTCTGACATAAAATCTGTTCGCGAATCTCGATAGTTCGCTGAAAAGGGTATCCAAATCTAAGTTCAAATCTTCAATCCTAAAATTGTACCTACAAGAAAAATAGGTTTTTTTGTTGGGGGGAGGAGGGGTTTGCCTTAGTCAAACCCTAATTTAGGAATTAACCTTGAAATCAATAAAGTATAGAATGCTAGCAAGTAGTAGAATTGAATCTAAGAATGAAGCTATGATATTGAATAGATATGCAATTGTAATTCAAATGTAGACAAATATGTAAATATGAAAGCTTGGACTCAATAGAAACCATAAACCTCCATTATTGTATGCTTGAAATCCACCTTGAAGAGAATTAATGAGTGTTGAGGATGCACAAAGGATTTTGAAGGAAGATCACACCACCATGATGGCTAGATCTAGGGTTTGAATACTGAATCTTGAATGCTTGAACCAAATCCCTTCAAAGGCTTGAGAGTTTGAATCCTTGATCTTTAATGGAGAACTTGAATTATTGATAGGAAGACTTGGACACCTTGAAATCTTGGAAACATGTAGAATAATGGATTCTTGAACTTTTGCTTCTTCACCTCTTACCACTTAGTTGATGGTTCTTGCTTGATAATGGTTAGAGAAAATGAGAGAGAAAGGATTCCTTTTATATGAAATTAGGGCACAATATTTTAAGGAGGCTGACATAGGAAAATTAAATTCTAATTAGACCTATTCCCCTAGAAGAGGACCTATATTAAATACAATTTAGTATTTTCCGCTTACAAACCCAAAACAGCTGACCCGAAAGTGCGAAAATGAAATTTCTGATGACCTCCGGAAGTTGACAAGCTTCCAGATTTGGAAGGAGGACCCAGGTCAAGGTCAAGGTTGACCCTGAACTAAGTCAAGGTTGAGTTTGACCCTGACCTAGGTCAAGTTTGAGGTCGACCTTGACGCAGGGGGTTAGAACCCCTAGAAAAAGTGCCAAGTGGGATAGAAGGTGCCCAGAGAGGCCCAATCAGGGTCCTAAACAGGCACAGAATTAGGGGATGATGCAGAAATGAGGGGACAATATGATTGTGGTAAAAAACATCCCCTAAGGAGGGATAAACATTCTTATCATAGAAGTGCTTCCATTTTAAGATGATACAGTAGCTAACAATTTGTCAATTGGATAACATTGCATTATATGTTGATGATATGTTAGTCATTGGAACCAAGATCTAATTTCCATTTTGGGATGGAAATTAGAGGAGATAGAGTGAACAAAAATCTATGAATATGCCAAAATAAGTATGTGAACTCATTTTTATAGAGGTTCAACATGCAAGATTATATACCATTATGTGTTCCTTTTATAGTTAGAACAACATTATCTATTTCACATTGTCCTACATCTGCATCAGAGATGGAAGACATGAGAAGCGTACCTTACTAGAGTGCAATTAGAAGTTTGATGTATCCTATGGTATGTACTAAGCTATACCTTTCCCAAGTAGTAGGAGTTCTTTATAGATATATTTCTAATCCTTGTAGAGTTCATTGGGATGTAGTTAAAAGGTTTTTCAAATATTTGAAGGGTACCTCAGAGTATTATTTGTGTTATCATGGTAATATGATAAGAGAAAAATTTCCTTGATATTTGTGGCTATGTGGATTTAGATTGGGTAGGTGATATTGATAGTAGAAGATCCACCAATGTTAATATATTGACATTAGTTGGTGATCTAATCAGTTGGATGAGTAAGTTTCATGATTTGGTTGATTTGTTGACTATTGAAGTAGAGTATATGGAAGTGACTTGTGGTTGTAAAGAAGTCATTTGTCTTAAGAGACTATGTTTAGATATTGAAATAAAATAAGGAAGAGTAATAGTTTATTGTGAAAATCAGAGTGTAATCTTCCTATCAAAGAACATAAATTTTCATGCCAGGACCAAGCACATTGATTGCCAGTATCATATTGTTAGAGATATGGTCGAGGATGACAGGGTGAAGCTGGTTAAGGTAGAAAATTTGATGAATGTTGTGGATTCATGAAAAAAGGTTACAAGAAAAAATAATTTTAGACGGTGTTCAAAGTCTATGTACCTCATGACCCCTAGAAATTAAATTATGGTGTAGTTACTCTATTCAATCTTTCTTGCAAGGTGTTTGAAAAATGAGAGATTGTTAGGAAAAGTGTCTCAACCTTTAATTTACATAGGGTTACTATTTTTATTGAATTTTAATTTGAGTAGGGATTTTCCCTATTCTTTTCTAGATGGTTAAAAATGGTTACATAAGTATTCCAGTAAATTTTCCTTGCAAGATTATGTCTAGTTTGGATGATATTAAAGTTTCATTTTTGGAAATTGCTAGAAAAAGGTTTGAATATAATTATGGAGGTTTTAGACACATAAAAATGGGCTCAAAATGTGGCTAAATGAAAAATAAATTTAGGATTTTATAGATAATGTCATGATCTTTTTAATGCTTCAAACAATTTGTCAATTGGACAACCGATTCAAAAGTTATGGCCTCTAGAAGTTGGGTCTCTTGGAATAAGAAATGTAAAAATGTGTCAAACATCTAAATGAGTTGTAAAAGGGAATTTCATGCATTGGTATTTGTGTTGAAACATTATAGGGCATATTTTATTGGAGATAAGGTGGGCATTATTTTATAAGTGATTTTCAACCCATGGTTTTGTAACACCATTTGACATTTCCTTGTATTGTATCTCCTATATACTAGGTACATGAGATGGAGGGTGTGTGTAAGAGTCTTATAGATTTTTAGTTACCTCTAGATCCCTAGTTGGTGATACTCCTAAGAGAATATTTCTATGCAAGTATATTATAATTTTTTATTGATTTTGAAATAATATATTGGGTGGCTTTTGGAGTGTGGGGTTTTTCTCCTGAAAGGGTTTTCCCCACATAAATCACTATATTTTGGTATGCATGTTATTTTATGTTATGTCTGTAACTATTTTAAAGACCCAAGAAATATTTTTCATTACCCTCTCCTCAAGATTAGTGTAGGAAGTTCTTCTGCTACTTAACTTCCTTATTATTAATGAGTTCCTATGCCTTCACACGATGCTCGTATTAGCGCACTGTCTCATGTCTTTTTGCCTTTTCATTATTTTAATTTAATTTTTCTTCACCTACACTAGTTAGCATGGCTATCACTAAAAACAATGTGGCATTTTACAATATCATGCCCTAAAAATAAAGATCAATCTTTGAACGACCAAGTTGTTCATTATCTTCCAAGCTATTTTTAGAAGACACTATTACAACTATAATACCTTGTCATATAATTTATCATATGAAACCTTATTGTGCACCCAAGTTTGTTTTATTCAACCTATTCAAACATTCCTCTTGACTTTTCATAATGTAAGTTAAGCTTGTAATATAACCCCCATATTATCATACTTTCAAATGTCATAAGAATATGTCATAAGTGGCTTGAGAAGTTAGTGTTTGGATCAAATTCTTTACTTTATTATTATTATTATTGTTTTCAATTCATTTGATACACAATTTTATTAAATTCTTGACTTTAATATTTGATGTAATAAAATTTCAACTAAATTATCATTGTCTTATAGAAATGACAATAGTGTGGGGAGGTGAGGTCATTCACTAAATATGTAAGGTGTAGATTCATTAGAAGACAATCATAGAAAATAAATTTCTCAAGTTTAAAGTTAATGTACACTTTTACATATTTGATGTTTAAAATAAAATAAAGTATATCTACACTCAATATATATGTTGTTGATCTTTTGTCTACTTATTTCTACATAAAGTTTAATCATTTGTCTGTTGGAAATATGGATGGAGTAACTGAGAGGGGAGGGGTGAATCAGTTACCACAAAAATAAATCCACAAGTCCCTTAGATGTCTTAATATATATTGTTGTTACTCGGTAAATTAACCTTATATTGTTCTTTAAACATTCACAGTTATTGACATGCATGAACACAAGTAACACCAGATATAACGTGGTAACCCAATTTGGGAAAACCACCAATGTAACTAGTTACTGATTTTCACTCTTCTGAAGTGAGCCCTGTTAGGAGCCAACCCTGTTAAAGGTTACAAAACACACTGTTAGGTGTGACCCTGTTAGAGGA
>MU226983.1:122570-146450 GCA_018584345.1 Thuja plicata | reverse complement strand
AACTCGGTAAGTACTGCGAACTCGGTAAAGACTGACTTTCCTTCATATATTCTTTGATGACCGACTGAACTCGGTAAAGACTGAATCTCGTTTGTTGACCGAGTGAGCCCGACAGTAGCTAACTTCTTGATATAGTATACTTTGAGTGCTCGGTAGACTCTGTAAATTGCTTTTCTCACCGTCTGAACTCGGTAGACTCGGTAAACTGCCTTGCTGAACATTCTTAGCTCGGTAGACTCAGTTTAATGACTGATATGACATTTGTGTAACATCAAGGACAACACACAATTAAACAATTATTTCCAGCATTGTCCAACTTTATCACTTTCTTATTGGTTACTATAGAATCTATTTTTTTTCCATTGGTTCACATTTATAAGGATGGTTATAGGGTATTAGAAGGGAAAACTATGTAGATTTCACTATATGGACCTCATTGATCCAAGAGATTAAAAAATGAAAGGAAACAATAGTATGTAGGAGTGTTTTCTATAGTAATCTACGAGATGAGGTATATTAAAAAATAAATTATTTTTTACCTACAAAAACCATACAACCCATTATCATACTCCATTTCCAAGAACCTATAAATAAGACAATTCAAAACTACAGAACATAAGTAATTTTACAAAATCATGCCTAAGAACACAAAGATCAAAATCTATATGCCTAAGTTGTTCATGGTCTTCTAAGCTACAATGCTTTTTTTAGTGGTTAATATTTGCCAATTAGATAATACAAATAGAAAATTGGCTAGTAGTTCAAGTTTTAAGTCAACCTAAATTGCTAATTTTTTTTGTTTAAATCACCCCCAAAAAAATATATTTCAAATATTCACTACAATATTAGATACTAGATTAGATTAGGCTCATCTAGATTTTATAAGTTATTGTAGGAATATTAATTAATTTGCCAATAACATATCATAATTATTATTTACTTTAGTGCCATATCACCAATATTTAGTTGCCACCATTGATATAAAATATAATCTAATAGTCCTCATTGTATTCAATGAGGTAAAATGTATCTAGTTAATTTGTAATGCTCATGGGGGTTGGAATTTACTTTGGATTGTTATAGTGTTAATATGGTGTATAAGAACACAAAGATCAAAATTTTCATGCCCAAGTTGTTAATGGTCTTCCAAGCTATGTTAGAAGACACTCTTATAGCCATAATAAATTATCATAGAATACATCATATGGAACTTGTTAATTAGGGTACCTAGGTTTATTTTATTCAACCCATTCAATTGTAACACCCATGTTATCATACTTTTACATGTCATAAAAATATGTCACAAGTAACCCACATCTTATAATTTCATAAGATGGTCTTATACACCATACTAACACTGCAACTTATTAAACACATTTTAAGATGCTAACACATAGAAAAATATGGTATCTCAAAGTGAGATTCCTCATTTATAATCTATTGAAAAATAATAAATAATTATGACCATTTAAAATGTAATGTTTAAACACTTTTTTTTCAATATTCTCCTCCTTAAACACCTTACAAGTGAAAAGATAATATTCAACACATTAATTTAACTTTTAGGAGCCATGAGACTCATAAATTCACTATACCACTTGAACTTCTTTTTGTTCATAGGATTCATAAATGTGTCTACAATACCAATCAAAATATTTATCCTTTCTAGCTTCATCCTTCCATCATCTATCATGCCATGAATAAAATGGTACTATAAATAAATATATTTTATACTCAAATGAAAGGTTGGATTCTTTTATTGACATTTACACTTTGAATGTTGCACACAACTATAATAGTTATTCTATGCAACCCAACATTTGAACATAATCTATTAAGCTTACAAACTTCCTTACCTAGGCATGAGTATTTTTGTACTCAACCTTCATAGTAGATTTTACCATCATAAATTGTAAGCATCTAACATGTATGTACAATTTCATGATTATCTAGCACCCACCGTAGTATGTTTTCACAGTTGGACTTCATGTAGCACTTAATGGACACCTAATCCTCTTTCATTTCAATCTTGTTTAAAATCGAGGTAAGCCCTTATTTATAAGTGTGATCCTTTATTTTTCCTCCAATCACATAGTTCATTTTTTCACCTAGGCCTCATTTTACCATTTGTCGCCTTCATGTTCTATCCTGATCTCAAAACTGCCTATACTCTATAATATTACATTCCCTAATTTTTTGGGACTTATGGTCCTAATTTTGGCTCCAATTGGGTGGAATGTAATTCCTAGGGATTTGTTAACCTATGAACATAAAACCCAGGGTATTTTTTCACCAAGGATCGGGCCCAAATTTGATCTAGGGTCCTCTCTCAGTGGTTTAGTCGGATATTTGGACTTACAGTTAGCCTGCTTGTGTTTTAACCCCCACAATTTTGTGAGAGGTATATAAAAACCCTATCTCTCCTAATTTTAGCATCCATTATCTTCCACAAGAAAGAAAATCATGATCAATCATTCACATTCACAATCAAGCAATAAAGACAAGCATCCAAGAATTCAAGATCTTGATGCAAGGAGGGACTTGGTGATGGGGCTTGAGGCTCACCCAACAACTAAACCACCTTGCATAACCAATGCGGAAGCCAAAAAAACATACTGAGAGAAGAATATAAGAGATCCTTTATATTAATTTGATCCAAATTATTACATGTTGGGCTGTAAGGCCTTCCCATTTTTGGCCATATACATTCAGTGAATTACAATAAGATCTTCATACGTGTGAGGTCATAGACATGCTTACAGATAATTCAAATCTCAATATTCTATCCAATCTATCATGCTCTAAGAAATCTCTAATAAATGCCTCAAACTAAGAATAAAGAACAAATATATATAAGAGTCCACCAACAAAGGTCGACACTCAAATCCATAAGTGTGACCCAGATTTAGGTCCACATCGATCCCAATGAGAGAACCCAAATCAATTAAGCCATCAAAATTTACTAAAGAATTCGGCCACCAGATTCAACTCCAAAATAAACATCTCGGGAAAAGGTTGACCGAGCAATAGAGTGACTCAAGAAAAGAACACCTCAAGCAATAGGAAATAGAACCCAAGCATCAGAAGAGAAACTCAAGCAATACAAAAATAAATAGGCTTTCTTGAATGATAGACCTGAGAAATATAAACAAGCATGCCCAAGAAACATAACCTAAGTGAAAGAGACAAGCATGCCCGGGCAATAGAACCCAAGTAATATATTATTTCCTGAGCAGTCTCCAAACAACCTAAAGAACAAAAAAACACATCTTTTTGGTTGAGCAGGATTGCTAATGACCCAAGATGCTCCTGCATCAGACACCTGGGGTTAATAGAAATGATTCACCGAATCATGTATCAGGTCCAACCTGAAATGAATCCAACTTAGATTGAGAAATCCAAGATGATTCCTCAATCGGTATGTTCTTCCACTTTACCAAATATTCCATGTATTCCTTTCCTCTTGTACTTCCAATTCTCTATTTAAAATCTTCTCAACTTCCTCTATCTTCTTCTTAGGATAATCACTTGGTATTGTCACTTCTTCATCAGGTTCATGATATTCATACAAGTCTGAAATATTGAATATAGGTGATATATCCATGTCATAAGGTAATTCAACTTCATAAGCATTTCCATTGTCAATTCTTCTCAGTATTTTGAAAGGACCAAAATTCTTCATCTTTAATGTACCATATGTTCCAATAGGAAATCTTCCTTTCTTCAAATGAACCATTACTACATCACCAACTTCAAATGTTTTATGTCTTCTTGATCTTTCTGCACTAGATTTGTACTTATGATTACTTTTCTCCAACTTCTATTTTACATCTTCATGCAATGTCTTCATGAATTCAAAAAATTCTTCTGCTTTAACACTTCTTTTCTCTTCTCTAGCAATGTCTCTCAAGTCTAATATACCTCTCGATTGTGTGGCATGAAAAATATCAAAAGTTTTTTCTTTAGTACTTCTATTCACTGAACTGTTGTATGCAAACACTACTTGTGCCAACATCAAATCCCAATTACTTTGTGTGTCTCCAACTAAGCATCTCAAAAAATTACCCAAACTTTGGTTTACAACCTCTATTTCTCCATCAGTCTATGGATGAAATGTAGAACTAAAATTCAATTTAGTATCCAACTTCTTCCAAAGTGTTCTCCAAAAATAGATAAAAAACTTACTGTCTCAGTCAGAGATGATACTACTCCGTAATCCATGCAATCTGACAATTTCCTTAAAGAAAAGAGCTACCATATGTACTGCATCCGATATTTTATTACATGGTATAAAATGTGTCATCTTAGAAAATATATCCACAACAAAAAATATAGAATCATTAGCTCTCATTTTCCTAGGTAATCCAAGAACAAAATCCATGCTAATATCACTCCAAGGTTTCTCAGGAACAGTAATTGGTGTATACAAACCAGTATTCTGAATCACTCCTTTTGCAACTTGACAAACTCCACAACTTCACAAATTTCTAAACATCCTTATACGACTAAGGCCAAAACTACCTTTCCTTAAGCAAACTCAATGTTTTATCAATACCAAAGTGTCCAGCCAATCCACTACTATGTTTCTCCTTAATCAAATTAGTTCTGATTGATCCTCTTAGTATACACAAATGAATATCTTTGAACAACATATCTTCTTGAATGAAATAGTCTTCATACTTACTTGATTGATTGTAATTTGGTGATCTGCACACTTTCCACTACTCTGAAAAATCAGGATCACTTTCATACAAATTCTTCATGTCATCAAAACCAAGAACTTCAATTCTCATTTTGGTCAACAAAGATCTTCTTCTACTCAATGCATCAGAAACTCAGTTAGAAACTCCACTCTTATGTTTAATCACAAATGTGAAACCCTGCAAATACTCTACCCATTTCATATGTCTATGATTCAACTTACTATGACTACCCAAATACTGTAAAGCCTTATGATTAGTATACAACAAAAATTCATTTGGCATCAAATAATGTCTCCATTTATTCATATCTTGAACACTAGCATATAAATATTGATCATAGAAAAAATATTTCCTTTTTGCATCATTCAACTTCTCACTACAGAAAGTAACAGGTTTACCTTGTTGAGTCAATACAGCTCCAATTGCACTTCCACTTGCATCACATTCAACTTGAAATACCTTATTGAAATAAGGTAATGCTAACATAGGTAGTTCAACAACTTTCAACTTCAAAGCCTCAAAACTCTTATCAGCTCCATGTGTCCATTTGAATTCTCTTTTGTCTCCTCTCATTGTTTTAGTCATAGCATTACAAATAGTACTGAAATTTCTGATAAACTTCCTGTAAAAACATGCCAATCCATGAAATGATCTTACCTCAGTGACATTCTCATGTGTAGGCTAACTAAGTATATCTTCAACCTTCTCTGGATCCATCTTCAAACCATCAGCTGAAATTATAAAACCCAAATATACAAGATCTTCTTTCATTATGGAACACTTCTTTAGACTTATTAGCAAATTTTCCTCTTTCAATCTCTATAACACTTTCCTTATATGCATCAAATGCTCTTCTCTAGTCTTACTGAATATCAGAATATCATCCAAGTATATAATCACACAATTATTCAATAATTTTTTCAAAACTTCATTAATTAACCTCACAAATGTACTCAGTGCATTAGTTAAACCAAAGGGCATAACCAACCACTCATACAAACCTTCCTTTGTCTTGAAATAATTCTTCCATTCATCACCTTCTCTGATTCTGGTATGATGATATCCACTCTTCAAATCAATTTTGGTAAAATATCTTTCTCCACTCAAACAATCCATTATGTCATCCATTCTCGGTATAGGAAACCTATATTTCACTGTGAGCTTGTTAATTTCTCTGGAATCAGTTCACATTTTCCATTCTCCATTCTTCTTAGGTTCCAATATCGCTAGTATTACACATGGACTCAAACTATCTTGGATCAAACTTTTGTTCAACAATTCATGAACTTGTCGGTTAAGATCTTCATTCTCGGTCGATGTTAACCTATGTGGTTCTTTGTTTGGTAAACTATCTCCAGGAATCAAATCCATAAAGTGACTGATATATCTCATTGGTGGAAAACCATCAGGTATATTATCTAAAATTATCTCCTTGTACTCAGTGAACAACTTTCCAACTTCTACAGGAATGCCATCTTCTATATTCTTACTCAGTTTGTTAGGAATCAAAGCATAACATATATCATTTCTTTTAAAATCCTTAACAAAATTTCTACCTTCCATCAAAAAAAATTTCACATATGTACATATCTCACCAACATATTCTTCAACTAAAGGTAACAAAACTTGCTTCTTACCATCAACCCAAATAGAATATCTATTCAATCTTCCATCATGTATAGAATGTCTATCATATTGGAAAGGTCTACCCAACAAAATATGACAACAATCCATAGGCATAATATCATACAACACCTTATCATAATACTTTCCAATTTTTAGATTCACAAAACATTAATCACTCACCATTAATGTACGATCATCCTTGATCCATGAGATTTGATAGGGCTTCAGATGCTTCATCCTTTCTAACTGCAACTTTGTAACCATTTCCTTAGATGCTAGATTCTCTGAGCTTCCACTATCTACAATCACCTTCCAAACCTTGTCTGAAACTCTACATCTAGTCTTGAACAAAAATTTTCTGACAGGATCTTGCTTATCCTTCTCACTCCATATTATCCTTTAGATTATGAAATTTCCTTCCTTCTTAGGTTCATTTGGCAACTCCTCTTGCACTAATGCATTTCTTATACTACTGCCTTTCTTTCTTGCATGTGTACACTCAAAGGATTTATGTCCTTCTTCACCACAATTGTAACAAGTTACTTGGAATCCTTTTCTACTATATCCACCTCTAGAGTAATTAACTCTTCCTCAGTATGAACTTCCACCTTTCCATTCAGTCTTTCCTTTGTCTGGAGATGTGTCTGAAATTGACTTGTTTGATTCAAATCTACCATTTTCAC
This sequence comes from Thuja plicata, assembly GCA_018584345.1. NCBI lineage: Eukaryota > Viridiplantae > Streptophyta > Pinopsida > Cupressales > Cupressaceae > Thuja > Thuja plicata. The sequence goes on along the minus strand of MU226983.1, from coordinate 139,438 downwards.
CACAAGATATACCTATTCCTCTAGGGAATCTACCACCTCTACCTCTTCGTCTTTGTTCATATCTTCTGTTCAAATTCGCCTTATCTTTTAGGGAAAATTGGTATGTCTCCTCAATGTTTTCCATATTAACCAAACTAATCTCATCTTGTATGGAACTTCTCAATCCATTCAGGTATCTTGTTACTCTTTCCACTGATGACACGTAACTGATTGAATGTTTGAAGATGTTAAGTTGATCACCGAAATGCAGAAGGATAATGCAAGACATTATATCAGTTAATGGATTGTATTTTCATTAGATCTAATCGCTTATAATCAAAGTGTCAAAGACTTCAGAGAATAAAAGAGAAAAATATTATGGTTTTTGTAATGCATAAAAGACAATTATTCACAATGTGACTACAAACACTGATGGTTAGTGGAACCCGATGGATAGAGATCATCGATAGTCAAGTCATAGTGATTCCTGAGAAAGAACACCGACGAGCATTACTAATGGGAAGAATCACAAGCATACCAGTTCACCGATGCTATCAAAGAGTTAAACACCAAAATTAACTTGAGTTCAGAAATGACAAAATATCTAGCTGGCAGAGCTAAATATAGAGTTAAATGGTAGTTATCATTATTTTCAATGACAAGATAAGCTAGAGATAAGTAAATGATTTAAAGCTAATTTGTCCAGTTGGAAAGAAGATCTCAATGAGATAAAACATGAGTTTTTCTTTAAATTTAATTGGAAAGAATTGTGGATCACGCCAAGTTCAAGAAAATCAAGAACCTAACAATGGTGATATCATGTCTATAAAGAGACAACTCAATTCATTACGAATTGGTGTGGGTGAATGAATAAAAAGAGGATGTTGAAAATAAAATGATGAAGAGAAACTTCATACAGTGCTAATCAATCAAGTTAAGGAAAGAGCTAAATTTTTCTTCATAGCATCACCGAGCAGAATCAAAGTGGAGAAAATGTATAAATAGAGTTATATTGATCATAATAGTTTTGTGAGATTACAATAGATCTGAAAATTTGCAAGTATAAGTTGTATATGTGAACATATCATACTATTTCAGTTTAAACATTGATTCATAAATTCTCTTAACTAAGTAGGATTTAAAGATCCTTTCTATATTGAGATACATCCCTAGGAGTATCAAAAAGTTTGATCATGAAGATAGAATGAGATGCCAGATACCTATTGACAAGCCAGGTGAGTTTTTGTTTAGAGATGGTAGGATAGAGATGCCCGATATCAAGTGACAAATGAAACTTTTAAATCCTCTAACAAGGTCACACTTAACAGTGTGTTTGTAACCTTTAACAGGGTTGGATCTTCACCGAGCTCACTTTAGAAGAGTGAAAATTTTGGGTTACCAGTCTGAAGTGGTTTTTCCCTTAACAGGGTTTCCACATTAAAAATCCATGTGTCAATGTGTTTATGAGTCATTACTTTAGGTTTTTTCATTACACTTAACTTAATTGGATTGATTGGTATACTCTAGATAATTTACTATCTTTCAGTAAATTAATAGACTGCTTTTCAGTAAACATACAATAGAAGGTTTTACAAAGCATTTTGAGGAGTAGTAATTTGACAAAATTGTTTGGAGGCATTCATCTTAAAGGACTGAAGATAACTAGAGGTATAACATTGTGGTACTAAGTTTTAAGGGTTGATTATTGGAATATTTTTGAGGCCACTAATTTACCCCACCCCTCTCAGTTATTACTAAAAATTGGTATTAGAGCTTGTGTTCTTAGAAAGGGAGTTTAACAGATCAAGCAAAATATCACACAATGAATAGACGAGATGTGCCCAAGTTGAATAAAGACAAATTTTTATCATGTAAAATTAGATTAAGACTCCACATATTATGTATTGGAAATTATATTTTTCAATACTTAGATACTGAATATGTGTTGCCTACAAGACCTCATACTCTTGAGCAATTAAGAGTCAAGCATGAGCATAACTACATGATGATAGAACTTGTATCATCACTCTCTGCTGCTGAGTTTGAAGATGTCAAAACCTGCACCTCTGCAAAGAAAATGTGGGCTAAGTTGAAGATAGTACATGGATGAGATGCCAATGTACTCAGAGAAAAGGTAGAAAGCCTAAGAGGGAGGTTTGATGACCTAAGGATGAAAGAAAGAGAAAACATTACTTAGTATAGTTGCAGAATCAAAGAGGTAGTAAATGCTATCCAAGGAGTTGGAGGTGTACTTGAAGACGAGCCAGTGGTAAGCAAAATCTTAAGAACCTTATTGCCTATTTGTGTTATTAGAGTTTCTTCTATTCAAGAAATGAGAGCATTTGCAAACAATATAGTTACTCTAGATAGTCTTATTGGTAGACTAATCTCAATTGAGATAAAAAACTTTGATAATAGTGTCTTACCATCCATAGAATTTGCATTCAAATCTTCTCTAAAGATAAGTAACTCAAGTCATAGAAATGTTGTAAGAAATAATAGTGACAGTGATAATGAAGATCAAGGACTTGATGAAATTGAAGCATTTATGGCTAGAAGATTGCAAAGAGGCAAAGGCAGATACAAAGGTAAATTACCACTTGTATGTTTCAATTGTAAAGAAGTTGGACACTTTCCTACAAGATGTCCAAACTAAAGAAAAGATGACAGAGGAAATGACAGACCATATGAGAAGAAGTTTGATAAAGGTGATAATAGAGATTACCAAAGCAACTGACAATCTGACAAGAGAGATACCCAAGACTACAAGGACAAAGGGAAGAAAGCCTGTTATGTAGCTGAGAGCAGAGCTAATGACACTGACACCGAATCAAAAGAAGACATCAAGCTGGTATTTGTAGCCATGAAGGATGATTTAGATGAGGATGAAGAAAGGTATGTAGAGATTGAACTCATATCTAAAGTTAGTAAAAATGATGTCTGGATCATAGATAGTGGCTGCACTCACCATATGACCGGTGATAAAAAACTTTTAGACTTTTGAATACTATAATGGTGGTTCAGTAAGAATGGGTAATGATACACCTTGTCCATTTGAAGGTAAAGGAACCATAATGTTGAATAACCTGATAAAATGCAAAAATGGCTAGTGGGTAAATGGACTGAATTACAATTTGTTAAGTGTTACTCAGTTGAACAATTCAGGTCACACAGTAGCATTTGAAAATAAGAAGGCAAAGATCTACAATGAATCAGGAAGATTGATTGGTACCAGTGAGCAAACAAAAGGTAATCTTTTGTATCTTGATGACACTAACACCACTTGTTTAATGGCTAGAAATGAAGACATATGGTTCTGGCACAAAATATTGTATCATGTGAACTTTGACAACATAATAAAGATAATTAACAAAAGAAATGTCAAAGGCTTACCCGACAATGACTAAGCCTTGTAACCACCTGGATTTGGTCTGCTTTGACTATAGACCTTATTTTCCCTAAGTGTGATCATACCCCCAATTCAAATAAATGTCCTAGGTGATTTTTATCACTGAATTATATTAACTATTATAGCCATACAATTCAAATAAATTTAAACCAATTAAATCAAATCAAATTCAAACATGGCTATAGTATTTAATTATAAAGGAATTAAATAAACCCCTAAATCAATTGCTCACTTGCAAATAACCCATTCCCCTAGCCTAATTAATTTAATTCAATTGGCTATAGTCCTATTAATAATTAAAAATCAATTAATAGTTTAAATAATTAATATCCTATTTTTGAATGAATTAAATAAGTTTAATTCATTTCATTTATATTCCCCTAAACCCCAACCTAACCTATCTCAACCACTTCTAACCTAGGTTCTAACCCATCCCAACCTATTCACAATCTAATTCTAAACCTCATTCTATCCTAACCCACCTCGTAATGTTGTCACATTCCATTAAGGAGTGATTAACAAATCCACCCACTTGAGAAAGTCAAGGAATCTCAAGATTCCTTTCTCAAGTCCATTTTCTCAAGCCATCCTCTTACACCCTTCCCATGCTTCTTTAAGACTTTCATTAATGCCTCATTAATGAAGATTCCTTAAGCCCATGTCTCTCCTATGCCTATTAAATGCCCAAGGCATTTATTGCTTGTACACCACCATTAACGAGTTCTTCAACTCATTAATACCCCTTGTCCCCCTCTCTCTCTCCTCATTCTTTTATAAATAGAAGACATTTTTGAGAGCAAATAAGCCTTCATCTCATATTAGAAAATACATTGTTATGCTATTAAGATTTAGAAATCTTTATTTTCATCTCATAGTTTCAATACCATGCATTGTTATAATGTCCATTTTTAGAACTAGAATGCATTGCTCATTGATTAAATAGCTTATTTTAATTCAAATCTTTCATGCTAAGTCATATATTTCATTGATAGTAACATAATCTGAGGGCTATTATGTTATTAATCACACTCTTCTTAGTTAGAAAGCAATAGGTTGATATTAGTTGGTTTTATATGCTCATCTAACCCCTTTTTAGCTAATGCAATGATCAATTGAAGTGTTGTGTCTTTCTTAAATAGGTACAAAAATCACACACACATCTCTGGCACCCACCTTGGGGCATGATTTCCAAATTGGCCTCATTTTGAATCAATTTTTTACTAATTTGCATGCACGAGATCGTGTTATAGATTCGTTTCTAGTCATTCTGGATCGCATTCAGGATACACCCTCGCACCGCAGAAAATGAGGCTCGCATCTAGGATTTCCTGGATCATTTTTGGTTTAGGATCACATTTGGGGAGCATTCAATCGCATCTGGTAAGGAAATTCACATTTGGTTTCTATGTCATTTGTTGTACTTCTGGATCGCATCTAGGAATTGTTTTTGAAAACTTCCTAGTCTAACCACTAATGTTTGTGTGTTTGATTTATTTGATCTCTTCACAGCTTGACCAGTGCTTATAGGTTGCATCAAAGGATCTTCTTGGAAGTTGAATGAAAGATACTAACTTATGGTTTTTCAGGTTGCCCAACCCCCATCTTGACCTCTATTTACTCGCTTTAAAAACTAAGGAACATTTTCCAATCTATCACTAAATTTAATAGAGGACTATGCTCTTTTCCTTTTAAGGAAAATTAGAAACTCACACATCAGTTTATAGGTTGAAAGGAAATTGGAGTTAAATGAATAAGAAATCACATCATATAATTATTTTGGATCAGTAATTGAACAAACACAAAGTATTTAAATACTGTAGGATAAATGAACAACTACATCGTATAACTTCTTTTGGGACACAAAAATTGAACAAGAAAACTCATTAAATATTGCGGTTAAATGAACAAAGGCAAACTTTATTTTCAAGCATCTTGTTTTCATTAAATAGGAACATCTTAAATCAAGCACAACATTTCTTGAGGGAATGAACTATTTTCTTGATTTTGTTTTAGGAGAAAATGGCTTAGATTAGGAGATTATGTTCTTCTTCAGAAGAAGAATTAGAAATCCAGACATCCAAAGCTTGCCAATCCTTTGTATGCATATTTAATAGTAGAGGGCCTGCTGGTTGAGGAAACAATCTCTTGGGAATGACCCAAGTGAGGACAGGTTTTACGCCAACCCTTCCAACTCACTATAAATACTTGCTTCCTCGTAGGCTAAAGCCTCAAAAGATAGAGTTGGTTTTGTTCATGGAATTTTGATATCATTCCTTGAACATGCTTGGGTATATGTAGAGTGGATTCGCTTGAATCTTTCTTGTGAAACTACATATATTCAGGTACTCATAGGGCTATACACCTCAATTTTTCCTTGTGCAATTCTATGGGGGATGATTTCGAATGGATTGCCCAATAATAGATGAAACTTGAACTGAAATAATTCCTGATTCATCCCAGAAAGGGTGATAATATTTGTTCAAGGAAAAAAGTAATTACCCCAAGACACTCATCATATTGTTCCCTCACTTGCATTTGGAGTTAGCCAATACAACATCATGACTGGAGCCATTGTGTGCTTGGTGATGGCTGTATTCTGATTAGCATTTGAGTGTGTGCCTAAGTCAACGAGCAAAGATTTTCATCCTCCACCTAGAGAATAGGAAAAAGATGAGTGTCTATTTCACCCTCCTAACAATGCAAATCTATTTGACGTGTTTGAAATATCAATAAAAAGATAACATATTCAAACAAACAACAACATTCAATCATGGATCAACGCATGTGTTTTCCACTCACCGACGGGTATCAGAGATCAAACTACAATCAGACAAACTTCATGCACTTCCAAAACAAACTTTTCACAACTGATCAAAACTGATAGAGGCATCAGAAAATCACATCCCATATTTTCTATATCGCATCTAGTATTTAGGATCGCATCTAGTATCCTGGATCACATTTCATCAGCACACAGTCACATCTAGGGTTTAGGCTCTCATCTCGTTTCATTAGAAGCTCGCATCTAGGACAGTGGGAATTCGCAAGATAGCTTCTTAAAAAGTCTCAGTTGATTTGGATACCCTTTTGGCTCTTTAGTCTGTCCATGTTGTCTTTTCTGGTCTCCCTGTCATTATTTCAAAACACTTTTTCAGACATCCACCTTGCATGTCCTGTCAGTTTCTCATAATCTATCTCAATACATGTGGTCTATCCGCTTATTACAAATTCTTGGTTCCCAACTCACTATCAGGGAATTCTAACCCTCTAATGCTAGAATCATTACTCCCACCCAAAACTTGAATGATACTTCCACCTAGACACACTCACTTTGATGATTTGAGACACTACCTGACAGTCTTGGGAAACATTGATGAAATTTGAGACACAACTTCATGGTTAACATAAGACGCAACAAGTGCAGATCTAAAGGATCAAAAGTACATCCCAAAATACCACACTTTCGAGGGGAAACATCTTGCAGTTCACTACTCGATCTAGACTACCCACAAATGGATAGAGACACTCGCAGATGGAGTGAGGCTTTTGAGGAATATAACAATGGCAAACACCAAAAGCCTGAAGGTATGGATGAGGGAAAAGAACCCACATTTGACCATCCTTATTTGAGTCCGGCAGTGAGAAAAAAATCAATGAAGAAGAATATGAAAAACTCAAACAGAGCAAGAGGTTCCATAAAATAATGGAAAAGATGATTGACGAGGATAAAGAGAAATACTTCCTCTATCTAGCCTCCACAGGTGTCAAATTACCTAAGGATTATGATGTGGAATAACTCAAAGAAAATGAAATATTGACTCCTATATCTATTCTTTCCAGACAACTAACATTAATGCAAATAGAGCTCAAAAATCTCAAACAAGAGAAGGATAAACCAAAATCACCATACTCTTTGGACATTATTTGTCCATTCCCCTTTGATAAGAGTATTACTATGATCCCATTTCCTCCTAATATGAAAATACTGAAGTATGAAAAGTACATAGGAGAAACTGACCCACATGATCATGTGAGGGAATTATGTTATTTGAGCATAGAATACATGCACGAACCTACATACCTCATGTGACTATTTCTAGGAAGTCTAGGAGGTAATGCCATGGAGTGGTTCTCAAAACTAAACCCTAAGGTCAAGACATTTGAGGAGCCGATTCAATGATTTATCCAACATTACTCCTATAACATTCAACATGATGTGACAATGATGGACCTATGTAATACCAAATAGAAGACTGGTGAATCATTTACACACTTCCTACAAAGATGGAGGAAGATCTTTGCATGATATTCAAGGGCCATTCTTGAATCCAAGAAAATGGAGATTTTTGTTAATAACCTAGTGCCTAAATTGAACTACGCATTACAAATGCAAGACTCCCCAAGCTTCGATAGAATGATTAAGAATGCCCTCTATATCAAGGAAGTCATGGTCAAAAGGGGGGAGATCACCCTTCAAAACAAAAACAAAACCAACAACCCCAACCCCAAGCCTAAATTGTGGAAGCAAAATAAGAATGTCGTCAATGATGGAGTAGTTGACACCTCTAACATTAACCCTAAACCTGAGGTGTTCAATCTAACTAATAGCATGCAGGCAAGCAAAGACACCAAGGTCATGACCCCCATACCCAAAACAAGCAATGATAATAGTAAAGGATGATCATGGATTTAAAAACCCCAAAGAACATTTACTCCTTTGGGAGAACCCCTTGAGACCATTTTGAAGACGCTATTGGATAACAAATTTCTCACAATTCCTTATTCCAAACCATGGGAACCAGTGGTTAAACCAAGATGGTGGGATGATAATTCCTATTGTGTCTTCCACAAAAACAAGGGACACAAGACTAATAATTACGTTAAACTTAAACATGTCATTCAAGACCTCATTGAAGGCGGTAAGATCAAAGTGGACAGACACACTACTAATGAGGATCATACAACATTCAATAAACCATTTCCTAATTATGACAAAGGAGAAACATCTAAAGGGAAAGGTAACAAAGTTAACTGCAGCTATTCCAATAATGACAATGTGATCAATATGCTAGACGTTAACACAAAATCAATTAATATGGTCACAATAAAAAGTGTTTCATTCCACTCAAATGCCATAACATGGAGCCAAGCATAGGTCATGATCAAAGGACCCCCAAAACTAGCATCAACATCCAAGGTTCCCACCATTACTATCCCCAAACCAACAAAAAAACATGTGGTTACTATTCCTGGAGCAAAATATGACTTGGTAGATCAATTGCAAAGAACCCCTGCAAAAATTTCCATTTTTGAGTTGTTCAAAATATCCACAGTACATAGGGAATTCCTAGAATAGGCTCTACATGCTGCTAACGTCCCAAAGGATATTGATATAAACAAATTCCAAGTTATGGTCAATCACATCTCAGTGCCACATTACCTCTCCTTTTCTGAAGAGGATGATAAATCATTGACACATCCACATAATCAACCCCTCCATATCAAAGTCCTCATTCACAAATCCCATGTTAGACACGTTTTTATAGATGGAGGCATAGGATTAAATATTTCTACCCTTGATCTAATCAAGAGACTAGGTCTCTCAGAATAGACAATTGACTCTAGAAGCAAACTAACTATCAAAGCTTAGGATGAGGAAGAAAGATCTTCTAAAGGTCTTATTGTTCTACCTATCATAGTCGGACCAATTGAGAGAAACATCATATGTCAAGTTCTAGATCTTCCCTTGGCCTACAATATCCTATTGGGGATACCATGGATTCACTAAATGCAAGTTGTGCCATACACTTACCACCAGTGCATAAAGTTCCCACATAATGGGGTGGAAGTGACGATTCCTGTAGATGCTAACTATACTTGTAATAATATCAAAGCTGGTAGTATGATCCCACATAACAAAGAGGCTATGGATGTGATCACTCCTGAAACCACCAAAGACATGGTTATGAAGAGTTTTGGCAAAACCTTAAAACTTGAAGAAACAGGTATGGGAGAATACAAGCTGGACCTAACTCCATCATTGACAGAACCTTCAGTATCACCAAGATCCTACAGAAAACCTTCCTCAACATTCACACCTACTACATCCAAGGAGCTAGAAGTACACAAAGAAACTGACATGATAAAGACATCCACATCTTCTTCAGATAACACAAAAGAATAGGCAGTCTTGGACTAGCTTTACAAAGGAGAACCGACGGAAGATGAGGTCAAACATGTAGAGATATCCCCTAAATAATATGGAAAGGGATATGATTTCCTCAAATAGATAGGATACAAAGGAAAGGGACCTCTAAATGACACAGGATGAGGGCTTATTGAGCTTATACCCATGGATTTCTAGAATACTAGAGACAAAATAGGACTGGGTTTTAATACTAAAATTGATAAACCTGCTTCAAAAGACAGTCCAACCTCAGACAAAGGGAGTGATGAAATAGATGAACTACAGAAATGGTCCTATGAAATATTATTACATGTTTGCATAGAGGATCCCAACTACCAAGGAGAATGTTATGTACCTAGCTTTGAGGTACCACAAGATCTTCACACCCCTTTGTTAGCACAACCTCCCATTCAAGAGGTAGGAGACAGAACAACAGCTGGTCTAGAGATATCATTGATAGCAATAGTTACTCAAGACACACCCTGACAATAGGATTTACATCCTAACTGGGGACAATTGGTCATGATTTCACATATCCTTGATCTACCCCACTTTGATCCACAGGTAGCTAACCAGGTACATCCATTTCTGAATACTTATACAGATCTGATGATGAGGTCACCGACTCTCATGATTATGAATGGGATGAGCTATCTATCACCACTGAAGATATTGGAATATACACAATTCACATGTTTGCGACACCCTCAACTCCTTGTAAATAGCCTAACACTACTCCCAATGACACAGATAATCCTAAAGCAGAAGAAGAGTTCCTTCCCCCAATCATTGATGAAGAAACTGGTGATTACATAAGTCTTGAAGAATTTCAGAGGCTACAAGAAAGAAGCCTCTTTTTACAGAGAGATGATGATGAGAGTTATACTAATGAGTCACTAGAGTTGGGTCCACATATGACTAACAATGACCCTTTTTTATAATGATCTCACTCTTATTGATCTAAACATTGAAGAAATTAACTTAACGGAACATGTCATGTCAATTAATGGTCTTGATACTAGTACAATGCTATCCTTCCCAGAGTCTGATTCCTTGTCTTTGATACTTCCAGACCTAATTGATTGGATTGAAACAAATCCTATTCCTATCCTCAACTTTCCCAATGACTATACCCTAGCTTTCTATCTCAATGCTTGTGAACCTTACCCTTCTTCCACCAATGCAAGGAGCGAGAACATGTCAAAGGAGGATATCAAGTTTCTTAGTCAAAAATTGAAAAATAAAAAGAAAAGGAGGACTGATGGTGAAAACCACTTTGTGGCAGTATCAGATCCTAAAATAGTAAAAAGAAAAGACATATCCAATGGTGAAAACCTCTCAAAGGTGCCAAAAGATGGGATTCTTGATATCCTCCCTGAGCACTTTTAGGAAAGGTCTTCAGTTTTGATTGAACCAACACAACCAGTAAATTTGAGCACCATTGAAAATCCTCAAATAGTACACCTTGCACAATCATTGTCTGAAGAAGAGAAGACATAGTTCATAGAATTCCTGAAATAGAAGAAGATCAAATTTGCTTGGTCTTATACTAATATGCAAGGGTTGGATCCTAATCTAATCATGCACCACTTATATATAGCTCCTAGGATTGAGCCCGTGAAACAAAAAATTAGAAAGATGCATCCTCATGTTGCATTATTAGTAAAAGTAGAGCTAGAGAAGTTGTTGAAAGCTAGATTTATCAGAGTCATTGCCTATGCAGGATGGATCTCCAATGTGGTCCCCGTGTCTAAAATTGATAAATCTATCAGGATCTGTATGGACTTCAGAGACTTAAACAAAGCATGTCTGAAATATGACTTCCCTCTACCTAACATTGACATGATCATAGACCTCACAATAGGCTACCACATGTATTCATTAATGGATGGATTCTCAGGCTATAATCAAATCAAAATTGCCTCTAAGGATCAAGATAAAATTGCATTTACATGTGCATGGGGCACTTTTTGCTGGAATTTCATGCCATTTGGTTTAAACAATGCTGGTGCAACATATCAAAGAGCCATGGAAACTATATTCCATGACATGATGCACAAGAACATGGAGAACTATATGGAAGACACATTGGCTAAATCCAAAGAAAGAGGTACTCATATTAATGACCTAAGAAATATCTTGGATTGAATAAAGCAATTCCAACTCATGCTCTATCCAAAGAAATGTGCCTTTGGCATCCAGTCAAGGAAGCTCCTAGGATTCATTGTTTCAGCAAAGAGAATTGAGGTAGATCCTGCAAAGGTGAAAGCTATTCTAGAGATGGTTCCTCCATGCAACATCAGTCAAATGAGGACACTACAAGGGAGACTCCAGTCCATCAGGAGATTCATGTCCCAACTTGCAGATAGGGCACAACCCTTTACTAAATTACTACATAAAGGGGTGACCTTCAAATGGGATAAACACTATGAAGCAAACTTCAGGGAATTGAAAGCATACCTAGCTACTCCTCCTATTCTTATGGTGCCTATTCATGGAAATCCCTTACTCCTATATATTTCAGCTACAACTACATCCCTATGTGTATTGCTAGCACAAGAGGATGAAACAAAGAAAGAAAGAGTCATCTACTATATTAGTAGAACACTAGTCACCTATGAGCTCAATTACAACATTATTGAAAAAGCATGCTTAGCAGTCGTCTTCGCATCACAAAAAATAAGACACTACATGTTGTCACATATAGTAAAGCTCATTGCTAAGATAGATCCTTTAAAATAGATCGTAAGTAGAACAACATTAATAGGGCATCTAGCTAAATGGGTCCTGATTCTAAGTGAGTTTGACATTGAATACATAGAAAGGAGAGCTATTAAAGGACATGTCCTTGTAGATCAATTGGATGATTCACCACTCCACAATAATGAACCTTTAAAGATTGAATTCCCTAATGAAACAATCATGCATCTAATTGAGTATCCATGGAAGATGTACTTTGATGGTTCATTCACTAAATAAGGCTCTAGAGCAGGGGTCCTATTCATAACTCCTCAAGGTTACAAGATTTCCAAATCTTACAAATTGATGTTTCCATGCACCAACAAAATTTCAGAATACGAAGCATTGGTAAATGGTCTTAAGCTAGCTATGGAGTGGAAGATTGTAGAGTTACACGTATATGGTGAATCCCAACTAATTATCAATTAGGTCAATGGGGAGTATCAAATGAAAGATGAGAAGTTGATTCCCTACAAGCAACTGGTTGATGACCTAAAGAAACACTTTGTCGTCGTCACCTTCCAACAGATACCAAGATCAGAGAATAAAGCTGTAGATGCTATGGCTACCTTAGCATCCATGTTACAACTAGAGGAACATCAATTCTACTATGATTTCTTGGTGGAAGAATTACCCTATCCTACCTTTGATACCCATGAATACCAATTAATCTATTCTTTGAACACCCCAGACCAATCCCAGTATGCCAATATCATTTCCTATCTCACTGACAAATCCATTCCTAACAATCTATCTAGAAATGAGAAGAGAGCCCTGATTAGGACAACATCACATTATGTCCTCATAACTAATAACCTATATCAATGAGTTCTTGACAGTACACTTAGGTGTTTAGAACTCAAAGATTCTGATCTAGCATTAAAAGAAGTCCATGAAGGTGTATGTGGATCACACTCAAACAGATTTTCATTGGTAAAGAAACTGCTGAGAGTGGGCTATTACTAGCCTACCATGGAAAAAGATGCTATTCACTTTTCAAAAACATGTCATAAATGCCAAATGCATGGAAATATCATCCATGCTCCTATGAGAGTGCTTATACCTTTCATTACACATTGGCCATTTCAGCAATGGGCCTTTGACTTGGTTGGAAAAATATATCCCAACTCTTCAAATGGACAAAAATTCATCATTATGGCCACTGAGTATTTCACAAAGTTGGTCAAGGTCATGCTGCTAATCAAAGCCACTGGAAAACAGGTGGCTATGTTCATTCTGAACTACATTATTTTTAGATATGGGATACCCTCTTCAATTGTAATCGACAATGGGTGCCAATTTAAAAATCAAGATGTTGATGACCTTTGTGAATGATTCCATATCACTCAACATTGCTCCTCAATCTATTACCCCCAAGCTAATGGAAAAGCTGAGGCATCCAATAAAAATATTCTAAAAATCCTACACCGAACTGTAAGTATGGCAGAGAGTGGCATCTACAACTGAATCTGACACTATGGGCCTACAGAACAAGGATTAGAACACCAACTGGAGCCACACCATTTTCTCTAGTCTATGGTGCTAAAGCAATGTTACCTATTAAGGTTGAAATCTCGTCTTTGCAGATATCTTTACAAGGTCTTGTTACTAATGAACAATACCACATTGATTGGGTAAATTCTTTAGACCTACTAGATGAGTGTAGACAACAAGCATTTGACCATCTAAAGGTATACTAAGCACGTATGTCCAAAGGCTACAACAATAAGGTCAAACAAAAAAAATTTGAAGTGGGAGATCTCATCTTAAAAGAGAATCCTAAGAACCACCCTAACAGAGAGAAGAAAGGAAAATTTGAACCTAATTGGCTGGGACCTTATGTTATCACTACTACTTTTGGGACTGAAGCTTATCAAATGGCTACACCTAAGGGAGATGTTCTTCTTGATCCTATCAATACTCTACATTTGAAGTGGTTCTATGCTAAATGTTTGGCTAGAAGAGCCTGTACAACAAAAAGTTTTTAGAAAATACCAAAAACATTCAGAAAATTGACCCTGAAGGAAATCCAAAAATAGTGGAAAAAATCCTGAAGAAAGGGTATCCTTGGTGAAAACCTGGCAAACAGGCACCTTGATACTACAAAACCATTCAAAAAAGAAAAAATAGAAAAAAAAATGAAAAAGAGAAAAGTGCCTTTATGAGAACCTTGTAAAACATGCATCTTGGTAGCAAAAAGAAATGAAAAAGATCTTGCCAAGTGGTGAAAACCTGGCGATCAGGCATCACTTGTGTTCTGCACTCCATCTATCAAAGCATCACTAATACTGAGCCTTCACAATTACACTTGTGCTAAAATGCTGACCTTGTTTCCTTACAACTATCTTATCCTTTCTTCGGATTTGTCTATCTTTTCTGTCTTAGGATCAAGTCATTTTTGCACCGGGGGCATCTTTTGCAATTTGATAGGTTGCATTTGCTAGTTTGTCATAGATAGTTTGTCTTGAGATACACTACTCTCAAATACTTTCACTAACACGATCATGTTCACAAAACAAGGATGACACAAACATGGTACTAATGATGTTCCTAACACCTACTTTGGATTACAGACAGGAACAATGATGAACACAGACATTCGAAACATATTGCTTAAAATGTGACTTTTTGGTTGATGAATCTATACTGCGCTTGAAAAAAAAAAATCAATAGTATTTCTCAATACTACTTAAGCACACAGTTTGGTCTTGGATTGATCATAACACTTTTATGTCTTGATGATGTTTACCTGGGGGCATCTAAGTAGTTATGAATTTTTATTGATTCTCAATTGATGTTGTTAAACCTTCTGAGTTACTCCATGACGTCTACGCAAAGAAGAGGAGTCGCAAGGACATGGGGCATAACATTTTCTTGGTTTTCTGCATACGGTGGTTGTTCCAAAAGAACCTATAAATTTCACCTAACTTGGATGTTTATGGTAAGAGTTACCACTATGGGTGGATAGCCGCATATATCTCGATCTTTGTTATGTGTAAACTATGGTGAGGTTGAAACAATTTCCTTGTCTATTTTCTGATTCACACTCTCACTAAGGTATATGAAGCATAATGTACCCAAGGATATGAATTTTCAAGATCATTGTGGGTTTAATATCTTTCCTTAAACAAATTTTGATATAACAAAAGGAAAGTGACTATTTTTTTTGTTGTTATCTTGGCTTCTATGCCTTGATACCTAAAGTCTATTTTTGATATTCCAATAAAATATAGTATTCATACTTTCATAATATTAGTGGGTATTAGTGATGGTTGTACTATTAGGTGGTATCCATTCTGAAAAGTGCCCAATGATGATAAAAATGTTATAATATTTTCTAAATCAGTGACAAGTCCTAAGAGTATGCATATAGCTGCATTTAGAGATTGCATGATGCATTTGTTAAGCAGTAAAAGCATAAGGGAAATTTGTGCTAAAAAATGATTTCTATTTTTCTTCTTCTAAATCCAAGTTAATTACAATAATTCCCAAAATATTAGATCTGTCAGGAACAAAATCAAACTCACATTCTAACATGATTAACTTGATACAGTTGTGTTTACTCTTAAACACATCTTCTTTTCCTTCTTCTAAACCATTCTTTCTTGTCCAGCCCAACCCCTGCAAGTGATACATTCTTTCAAAAGAGGGATTTTATTTCTTTCCTTCGATTTTGTTCCTGAGGGGGCATGATCACACTATATTTCAATCAAATTCTTACTCAAAACAACATTAAAATGACTTCGTTATCAAACAAACTAGGGGCATGATAGTTTCCTTGACTAAGTCAAAACTGATAGATAGAAATCTTTGGTTCTCATAAGCTGGATATCTCATGTTTCCTCATTTTAAAATATTCTTACTAAGCTCCTGACAACTTCATACTGACTTTTGGACGACAACCAAGATCAGAATCAATATTATCAATCTTTGGATGACAACCAAGTTCAGAATTGGTATCTTTAAGATCTTTTATTGACCTTTGGATGACAACCAAGTTAAAATTCAATTCTATCAGTTTAGTTCAATCAAGTTCAAGATTGATCTCATCAAATATTTTGTTCGACAACCAAGAATGAAATTCTCAATCTTTCTGAAGTCAAATAAAAAATTTCTTTGAATCACTGTGTTGCTCACACATCAATTCAAAGAGGGGAAAATGTAACCAGTTGGATTTGGTCTGCTTCAACTATAGACCCTATTTTCTCTAAGAGTGATCATACCCCCAATTATGTCATGACAATGTTACTTTGGCATAATTCATTTTTAATCAAATTTAATGTCCTAGGTGATTTTTATCACTAAATTATATTAACTATTATAGCCATACATTTCAAATCAATTCAAACCAGTTAAATCAAATCAAATTCAAACATGGCTATAGTATTTAATTATAAAGGAATTAAATAAACCGCTAAATCAATTGCTCACTTGCAAATAACCCATTCCCCTAGCCTAATTAATTTAATTTAATTGGCTATAGTCCTATTAATTATTAAAAAGCAATTAATTGTTTAAATAATTAATATCCTATTTTTGAATGAATTAAATAAG
>MU226983.1:110770-122346 GCA_018584345.1 Thuja plicata | reverse complement strand
CCCACTTGAGAAAGTCAAGGAATCTCAAGATTCCTTTCTCAAGTCCATTTTCTCAAGCCATCCTCTTACACCCTTCCCATGCTTCTTTAAGGCTTTCATTAATGCCTCATTAATGAAGATTCCTTAATCCCATGTCTCTCCCATGCCTATTAAATTCCCAAGGCATTTATTTCTCTTACACCACCATTAATGAGTTTTTCAACTCATTAATGCCCCTTGTCCCCCCTCTCTCTCCTCATTCTTCTATAAATAGAAGACATTTTTGAGAGCAAATAAGCCTTCATCTCATAATAGAAAATACATTGTTATGCTGTTAAGATTTAGATATCTTTTTTTTCATCTCATAGTTTCATTACCATGCATTGTTATAATGTCCATTTTTAGAACTAGAATGCATTGCTCATTGATTAAATAGCTTGTTTTAATTCAAATCTTTCATGTTAAGTCGTATATGTCACTGATAGTAGTATAACTTGAGGGCTATTATGTCATTAATCACACTCTTCTTAGTTAGAAAGAAATAGGTTGATATTAGTTTGTTTTATATGCCCATCTAACCCCTTTTTAGCTAATGCAATGATCTATTGAAGTTTTGTGTCTTTCTTAAACAAGTACAAAAATCACACACACAAGCCTGAGCATATCATGTGTAAGAATTATCAAAAAGGTAAGATGAAAAAGTATAGTTTCAAGAGAAAATCTCATACATCTACTACAATTCTAGAATTAGTCCATACATATCTATGTGGACCGATGAGGACAAAGAGCTACTATGGAGATAGGTATTTTATTCGCTTTGTTGATGATTTTTCTAGAATGATGACAGTCATGTTTTTAAAAGATAAATCAGAAGCATTCAATATGTTTAAATGGTATAAAGAAATGGTAGAAAAACAAAGTGAAAATAAATTGAAATGCTTAAAGTTAGATAGAGGAGGGGAATTTACTTGAGAAGAATTCACTAACTATTACAATGAGCATGGAAATAAAATACAATTTTCTGCACCAAGGATACCACAACAAAATAGAATTGTTGAGAGGAGAAACAAATCAATTGTTGACTGTAAAAGAACATTGATGATCGAGAAAATAATCACTCAAACTTTCTGGAGGGAAGCTGTCAGTACTGTTGTCTTTACACTAAATAGAGTACAATTGAAGAAGGACAAAAAGAAGACACCCTATGAGCTTTGGTATGGTCGTACACCCAATCTAAGTTACTTCAAAATATTTGGTATTCAATGTTATATTTTGAAGGATGTTAGAAATGGAAAACTTGACTGAAAAAGTGAAGAAGGTATCTTCCTAGGGTACTCAACCAAAATCAAGGCTTATAAATGTCTTAACAAGTCATCTAACAAAATCACTAAAAGTGAAAATGTGAAAATAGATGAATTTGTAGAAAAGAATGATAAGGAAAGAAAAAAGGAGATAGAGGACTATAAGAGGTTTGTTTATACAAAACTTGACACTCTACCTGAGAAACAATGTGTCGCTCCCGAGCATCAGAACATTGCATCTGAGCATCAGGATGCAATTACCGACGATTACGATAATACTCAAGATGATGTTCCAAACAATAGAGATGAAAATGAAGGTGAAGAAGATGATCAGAATGATGAACACAAAGCTCAACTGAAAATTTCCAAGTATGTCAAAATACATCATCCACAGAATCAAATTATAGGAGATAAGAAGGATAGAACAAGAACAAGAAGTAAGTCACTCAACACTAGATGTTTACTTTTTGATTTTGAGCCTAAATCTGCTAACAATGCACTTGAGAATGAAGAGTGGGTCAATTCTATGAATGAGGAAATAGAAAATATTGAGAAGTAAAATACATGGACACTAGTACCAAGATCAGATGACAAGAATGTCATTGGTACCAAATGGATATTCAGAAGCAAGCTAAATGAGAATGGAGAAGCCACTAGAAACAAAGCAAGATTAGTATGAAAGGGATATGCACAAGAATAATGTATTGATTATGGTGAAACCTATGCACTTGTTGCTAGAATAGAAGGAGTTGGAATCTTACTTTCTTATGTTTCATTTAAAGGATTCAAGGTATACCAGATGGATGTCAAATCTGCATTCCTAAATGGAATACTAGAAGAAGATGTATACATTGAACAACCAAAAGGGTTTATTAATCCAAACAAGAGAAACATGGTATGTAGACTACATAAAGCCTTGTATGGATTGAAACAAGCACCAAGAGCCTAGTATGAATGACTTCACTCATATCTCATTAGCATAAAATTTGTTAGAACAAGTGAAAATAGCAATTTGTACTTAAAAGAAGATACCGATGGTAATATTCTGATTGCTAAATTTTTTGTTGATGATATCATTTTTGGAGGGAATGAAATGTTATGAAAATCCTTTGCTAATGGAATGAGAAAGGAATTTGAAATGTCTATGTTTGGAGAGATCAAATTCTTTCTTTGTCTACAGATTCTTCAGCAAGATGCAGGCATATACATCACTTAGTCTGAATACATCAAGGAATTGCTAAAGATATTCAAGATGGAAGATTCCAAACTAGTTGGAACACCTATGGCTACTGGATGCAAGCTAACAAAGAAAGACAAGACAAATGAGGTAAATCATACCTTATATAGATCTATGATTGGAAAATTGATGTATGTTGTTCATACCAGACCAGATATAGCACATGTAGTGGGGATAGTTGGAAGATTCTTTGCTAATCCCAAAGAATCACATATGAATGCTGTCAAAATAATTTTGATATATTTGAAGAACACCGAGTAATATGGATTATGGTACAAAAGAGAAGTAAAATTTTGAGCTGCAAGTCTATATAGATGTTGATTGGGCTAGAAACATTGATGACCAAAAGAGCACAACTAGAGGAGCATTCTTCATGGGTGACATACTTATCACATGGATAAGGAAGAAACATGGATGCATCTCTCAGTCTACTACAGAAGCAGAGTATGAGGCTGCTACTACAAATTTCTCAAATATTGCATGGACCAAATAATTGTTGGAAGGTATGAATATGAAGATTCTTGAACCAGTAATTATCTACTGTGATAATACCAGTGCAATAAACATTTCTAAGAATCTAGTCATGCATGCTAAGACTAAGCATATTTCTATCAAGTATCACTATCTAAGAGAACAGGTGCAATAAAAATAAGTGACACTAGAATATGTTCAATCAAAGGAAAATTTAGCTGATATATTCACCAAGCCATTACTGAAGGATATATTTGAGTACCTGAGACAAACACTAGAGGTTCAACCGTTGTCTATCGGTCAGTTTGACTAGGAGGTTACATCAGCCTATACCTAATCTGAAGAGCAGTCATGTTGATGAAAACACTGAGATGGACAACAATAGATACATCTGTACACATCAAGGTACAAATCTACACCAAAAACTAGAAACATTGTATTGCTGATGGATAGGGAAATTCAAGGAATATATATATGCAAAGGGATAGAACATGATATAGATGATAAAATAAAGAGAAGTATTTTTGTTTGACATTATTGTCAAAGGGATAGATGATCCTCTAATTATCATAAAGGAAAAGAGAGAGATGATCTCATTATCAAAAGGAGAGATATGATAAAGGGAAAGATTATATCATTATCCATGAAGAGAAGTTCCTAAGAATCAGAAAGGAAGAGTTAATGAATATTCTAAGGGAGAGAAATTGATTACATATGAAATATCCACCTAAGGGAGAGAAGAAACTAAGGGAGAGAGTTCAGACAAAGAGAAATATTGTTGTCAAAGGGAAAAGAGATTATCAAGAAGAGGAATAGTCAAGGTAGAACAAAGATATCAAGATGATACATCTATCCATTGAAGGGATTGAAGATTGAAGACAACCACTCTACAAGAAACATATCTAAGCTATTTTTGAGCTTACCGAGAGCTAGACATTTGTAATAGTTAAATTAGGAAAGCTTGACGAAACTATATATTTCATATTGTATTAGTGATAGTATAGTATGATAGTGTAGTATGTTGCCATCAATGATAAAGGGAGAGATTGATGACATGTAATTGATTGAATATTTGAAGATGTTAAGTTGATCACTAAAATGCAGAAGGATAAGGCAAGAAATTAAATCAATTAATGGATTGTATTTTCATTGATGTCAACTTGATATAATCTAATCGGTTATAATCAAAGTTTTAAAGACTTTAGAGAATCAAAGAGAAAAATATTATGCTTTCTATAATGAATAAAAGACAAGTATTCACAATGTGACTACAAACACCGATGGTCAGTGGAACCCGATGGATAGAGATCACCAACAATCAAGTCATAGTGATGTCCGAGAAAGAACATCAACAAACATTACCAACAAGAAGAATCACAAGCATACCCGATGGCCAAAAACATAATGTAAACCAACAGAGAATCCCGAGGAGAACTAGAGTGTTGACCAACGCTATCAAAGAGTTAAACACCAAAATTAACTTGACTTTAGAAATGAAAAAATATCTAGTTGGCAGAGCTAAATATAGAGTTAACTGGTAGTTATCATTGTTTTCATTGAATGAATAAGAAACAGATAAGTAAATGATTTAAAGCTAATTTTTCCAATTGGCAAGAAGATCTCAACGAGATAAAATAGGAGTTTTGGTTTAAATCTAATTAGCAAGAATTGTGGATCACACCAAGTTCAAGAAAATCAAGAACCTAACAACCGTGATATCATGTCTATAAAGAGACAAATTAATTCATTATGAATTGGTGTGGGTGAATGAATGAAAAAGAGGATGCTGAAGAGAAACTGATGAAGAGAAAATTCATACACTGTTGATCAATCAAGGTAAGGAAAGAGCTAAAGTTTTTTATAGAAACTGAGCAACAGAGCATAGCATCACCGAGCAGAATCAAAGTGGAGCAAAGGTATAAACAGAGTTATATTGATCATAATAGTTTTGTGAGATTATAATAGATGTAAAATTCCACAAGTATAAGTTGTATATGTGAACAGATCATACTATTTTAGTTTAACCATTGATTCAGAAAGTCTCTTAACCGAGTGGGATTTAAAGATCCTTTTTATATTGAGATACATCCCTAGGAGTATCAAAAAGTTTGATCATGAAGATAACATGATATGCCAGATACCTATTGACAGGCCAAGTGAGTTTTTGTTCAAAGATGGTAGCATAAAGATGCCCAATATCAAGTGACAGACTAAACTTTTAAATCCTCTAACAAGGTCACACCTAACAGTGTGTTTGTAACCTTTAACAAGGTTGGCTCTTCACCAAGCTCACTTCAGAAGAGTGAAAATTTTGGGTTATCGGTCCCAAGTGTTTTTTCGCTTAACAAGGTTTCCACGTTAAAAATCCATGTGTCAACATGTTTATGAGTCATTAATCTAGTGTTTTTCATTACACTTAACTTAATTGGATTGATTGGTATACTCTAGATAATTTACTGTCTTTCAGTAAATTAACAGACTGCTTTTTGGTAAACATATAGTAGAAGGTTTTACAAAGCATTTCGAGGAGTAGTAATTTGACAAAAGTATTTTGAGGCATTAATCTTATAGGACTTAAGATAACTAGAGGTATAATATTGTGGTACTAAGTTTTAAGGGTTGATTATTGGAATATTTTTAGAGGCGACTGATTCATCCCCTCTTCTCAGTTATTACTAACATCCACTTCATCTTCCACATGTCCAGATATGATGTCCAATATATATAATTCCTCAATGTAGTCTATTACTAATTTGTCTTTCTACTTCAAACTTTGAATTCACTGGATTAGGTTAATCTGATAGTCGCAAGGTAGAAACTTTCCTTTCAGCTTGTTTATCATACTATCCCATACCTTGATTTTGTCTTTACCTTTCTTCTTTTGATCCAATTATAGATGTTCCCACCATAAAAATGCATGACCTTTCAATTTAGTGCTTTCAATCTTCACCTTCTTATCCTCTGCTACATTCTCATATTCAAAATACTTTTCCATCTTAGTTATCTAGTCAATCAATTCATCAGAATCCAGTTTTCCACTATACTCAGGAGGATTAAACTGAGGTATGAATTTCAAAATTTTCAAAGCTCTTAGGAATCTCTCTTCTTCCTGATTCATCACAAGTGCAGGTGTAGCTTCACCTTGAACCTCTTCAACTTTCTCATCACTAACATCTTCAAGATGTCTTCCTCTACGTTGGGTTGTCTCAATAGTTTCCAGTCTAGCAACCATCTGTCTAAGCATATCATCTAGACTTGGATATGCATTTCCTCTCCCATGAACCATATTGAATCCATCTATAATTTTAGGTCAGATCACAATCTTCTATCCCACAACAATACCAACAAGGTTTAAGGTTTACAAGAAGGAACTTAGATCTCACTAATGCTCTGATACCACCTGATGCAAGGAGGGACTTGGTGACAAGGCCCAAGGCTCACCCAACAACCAAACCACCTTGAAGAGCCAATGCAGAAGCCAAAACAACATAGTGAGAGAAGAACAAAAGAGAGCCTTTATATTAATTTGATCAAAACCATTACATTCCAGGCTGTAAGGCCTTCCCAATTTTGGCCATATACATTCAGTCAATTACAATAAGATATTCATACATGCGAGGTTACAGACCTTCTACAGTTAATTCAAATATCAATCTTCTATCCAATATATCATGCTCTAAGAACTCTCTAAGAGATGCCTCAAACTAAGAACAAAGAAAAATATATATACAAGAGTCCACCAAGAGAGGTCGGCGCTCAAATCCATAAGTGAGACCCAGATTTAGGTCCACATAGATCCTAATGGTAGACCCCAAATCAATTAAGCCATCAAAATTAACTGAAGAAGTCAGCCACTAGATCTAACTCCAAAATAAACATCTCAGGAAAAGGTTGACCAAGAAACAGAGTGACCCACGCAAAGAACACCCTGTGCAATAGGAAACAGAACCCAAGCATCAGAAGAGAAACCTGAGAAATAGGAAAAAAATAGGCTTTCCCAAGTGACAGACCCAAGCAATAGAAACAATCATTGCTGAGAAATAGAACCCGAGCAATAGAGACAAGCATGCCCGAGTGATAGAGACAAGCATGCCTGAGCAACAGAACCCAAGTAATAGAGTATTTCTTGAGTAGTCTCCAAACAAACTAAAGAACAAAAAGAAAACATATTTTTGGTTGAGAAGGATTGCCAAAGACCCAAGATTCTCATGCATCAGATCTATACTTCTTTTCAAGACTTCAAGGTTTTCTTCTCCATGGATCAAGCTTCTTTCCCTCATTGAAGACCTATCATTGGAGTGTTCTATTAAGGAAAGGAGATACACCCTAATCTACATCTTCTCTCTTCTTCTCAATCAACTATTGAGGCAAGATACAACATCCATCATGTGAGGTTTTGTCTTTCATGATTTCCTTTTATTTTTCTTTTGTGTTAAGTCAAAGCTATTACATCAACATATTTGATCACATTCAAAGAAGAATTTGCATTATCAAGGTATGATGCAGTCTATTGTTTAGATCTAGTCTCTGTTATGTGAAATCATGATTTCATTTATTTCATTTCATTTTAGGGTTGATTAAAAAAGGGGTTTTACTAAGGAAAAAACCTCTATCCAACATTCTTCCTTTTTTTTGTATGTAGGTACAAGTAGCATGACTATCAGGACTTGATCTAACAAGTACATGATTTGTCAGGAGGACTGCAACTGGATTTAGGAAAAATCTCTTGGAACAAATGCCATAGGCTTCTTGTTCCCATGAAAAAAATTCCCACAACATTTTTTACCTAGAAGATCACTTTCAAATTTAGTTTTAGTGTTTCCATTTCAGGTCACTATAGCTTTTTGTCTATTTTTTCATCAGTCAACCTTTTCTGAAACTGCTTAATTTCACTTACCTTATTCCTTTATCTTGAATCATTTTCCCTTGATCCATTTCATTCCCAATCATTATCATGAAGGATCATTACACTCACTTATCACTTAAGTCCTACTTAATCCTATTAGGTCATCTCCCTTCCAATTGTGTATTAGGAAAAATCCCTTGTGTTTCTTGCCCCCCTTTTTCTATTATAAATTTTGGTGAACCCGACATGAAATTAGCATAAACCACCTTAATACTAATCTTATGGTGTCTAGTGATCATGATGTTATAGATCAAGCTCCTAATGATCCCATTTTAGTGACACCAAGATCCTCTCGTTCTCAACCCACCTTAATGGATAGTCTTAAGGAAGCCATCAAAACAAATCCTTGGTATGAAAATTTGTAGAGATGGGCAAAAACATTTTTGACTCTATCTTAGGTTGATTATGTTGAAAAGGTGTTGTAGAGATTCTCCATGGAGAATGCAAAAGTTGTTAGCACACCTTTGCCTATTCATTTGAAATTGACTAAGGAGATGTGTCCAAAGACACAAGTAGAGGAGGAAAAAATATCCAAGGTATCATATTCTTTAACTGTAGGCAGTTTAATGTATGCCATGGTATGATCTAGACCTGATATATGTTGTAGGATTTGTTAGTAGGCATATGATTCATCTTGGAGTTGATCATAGAAATGTGGTAAAATGAATTCTTTGATACTTGAGAGGTACATCTAGCAAGTATTTATGTTTTTGGGGCTCTAGTAGTAATTTACAAGGCTATGTTGACTCAGATTTGGCAGGAGACATTGATACTAGGTGGAGTACAAGAGGATATGTTTTTACTATCGATGGGACAATAGTGAGTTGGATATCTAGGTTACAAAAGGTGGTTTCTTTATCCACCATAGAGGTAGATTATGTAGCTAAAATAGAGGCAAGAAAGGAGATGATATGGATGCAATAATTCATGGAAGAATTGGGAAAAACATAGGTTAACAATTATTTCTTTACATATAGCCAAAGTGACATTGATCTTGCAAAGAATTTTGCCTTGCATTCGAAGACAAAACACATAAAGTTTATGTATCACTTCATTCAGTCAGTATTGGATGATGGACAATTAAGGCTGGAAAAGATACATATAGATGAATATCCAATGGATATGTTTACAAAGGAAGTGACAAGGGAGAAGTTGAACTCTTCTTCAGTTTTGATTGGTCTTCATGAGTAAAACAATAAAATAGAACAACAAAGTCCAAGGTGTTTCTTTCCAGTGGGAGCTACAGGGGCAGCAGTATTACAATAGGATCAGTCTCCAAGTGGGAGATTTTCTAGTGTGTAGCCTGATCAGTCTCCAAGGGGGAGATTATTGGTTTTTAGTGATTGATCAGGCAAGTACTATACAATTTTCTATAATTCGTGGGGTTCAGGGAAATGACCCCAAAAAAAAAATTCACTCATCAAGCATTTTTTGGGTTGACTCATCAACCATTTCCCTAGGTTGATTCATCAAGAATTTCCCTAGGTTTACCCATCAAGAAAGTTTTAGGGTTAGGTTTTTCTATAAGAAAAATAGTGTCAGGGTTATGGTTGGTTAGAGTGAAGAAGTATTGTAGCATTTGCGGTAGTATTGAACTACAAGGGATTGTTGGTTATAATTAGTTGAAATTACTAAATAATAATATTGGACTCTTTGTTTCATGGATGTAGCCCAAGATTGGATGAACCACGTTAAATCAGTGTCTTCTTGTTCTACTTCCGTGTGCTTTATTCCTTTGCATTATTTGTTATAGTTGCATGTAGCTGTTAGATTTTTGTCTTCTAATCCTAACACTATTTTTGAAAATAATTTTAAAGCCAAATCCATGTTGTTTTCTCTAAATATAATGTAGGATCCTTAGTGGGTGTTGAAATGTCAAGAGGAGATATTTTACACTTAGTTTTAATTGGGTTGATGTTTAAAGAGCACCAATCATCATCACGACATGTGTTAGAAGAAAAAGGGGTAGATTGGATAAATCAACACAAGGATACTTCAAGGATTCATTTTTGTAGTAAGGGACTTTGTATTCTCATTTAAAGGGGTGTGTGAATTCTAATACACACAAGTTTTCTCTTTAAGAAAGAATCACCATTAGGAGACTATGTTGTAGAAGGAATCATAGTGCTAAAGAAAGATATGCATCCTAATTCTTTATGAACACCATTATAAGGATTAGAATCAACCTTTATTGTGTAAATTGCATTGTCCTGTATGAATTTTATTTGGTGGTGAAGGATATAAGGTACTAATAGCATAACATGAATCCAAAGTCTACCTAAAAGGGGATTGTATGTGAGCATATTGGGCATGACATAGATAGGCATAGGTAAAGTAACAAGTCATACTATAATAGGTAAGGTTATTATATTTAACAAATTTCTACCAAGGTTATCAAGGCCACAAATAGAAAGAATCAAGTTGAATAAAGGGGGAATATATCTTGAAATTATCTAACAAGTCCATCTTGAAAACATTAAGACATGATCCATTATCACTTAAGGTACATTTTATCCTATGTTTATTAATATGAGGTGTGATCATGAGGGCATCATGTTGATTTTTGAGATTCCACAGAAGGTAACTATATCATCTTAAAATGGAATCACTTCCATGTTAAAAATATTCAGCCCTCCTTAGGGGGTGTTTTTGACCATCATCATATTGTCCTCTCATTTCTACACTCTCTCCTACTTTTGTGCCTATTTAGGACCCTGATTGGGCCTCTCCAAACACTATTTATCCCACCTTGAATATTTTCTAGGGGTTATGACTCCCTATGTCAAGGCTTACTTTGATTTTGACCCAGGTCCCCCTTTTCAATTGGAAAGTTTGTCGGCTATCGGGGGTCATTCAAAAGTTCATTTCATATTTACATACTTGTTTACATTCGAAGTATAATTGCATATGTATTGTCATAGCTTCATTATTAGATCTACTTCTACTACTTGCTAGCATTCTCTATTTAAATTATTAATTTCAAGGTTAATTCCTAAATCGGGGTTTGACTAAGAAAACCCATTCCCCCAAAAAAATAAACCATTTTTCTTGCAAGGACAGGTTCAAAACAGTGAATTGGAGTGCAGATCTAGATACCCTTTTTGGAAAAATGTCAAGATCCAGAAATAGATTTTCTGTTAGATTGTGCAGGTCAGAATCAGAATTTCTAGGTCAGAATCAGACTTTTTGTGTCAAAGGTGACATTCATTTTAGGGTCAAAAATAGACCAGATCCAGATTCATAAAAGATTTCTGGGTTTTCTCTATCTCTACGTTTCTGTTCCAGATCCGGTTGCAGAATCCCCAGAAACTCAGTACAGACACCCAAAAATAGCATTCTTAAGATATGTTACATTTTGAGTTTAGTACTTGTCTTCAATTCATTTCAATTAAAGTTTTAAACTTCCTAAATCTATTATGCACTCTCTTCTATAAAATGAAGTTTAGGGTTATTCTCTTTATCCCTATCCTTAATATGTTGATTCATTTATGCATTGACCCTTTCTTTGGGGTTAATCAATTTGGATCTTCCCTTTACAAAATTTGGGGTTAAGAGGACAATCTTACCTTCTCCACTATCTCAAAAATATATTCAATTGCTACTCCACATCACTATTCATATCTTACATTTTGATCCCTCCCCCATTTTAGATCTTACAATTTATACTTATACCTTATATATA
>MU226983.1:97235-110483 GCA_018584345.1 Thuja plicata | reverse complement strand
ATCAACCCATGATGTTTAGGTTAAATTTGAACTAAATTCCAAAGGGATATCTTAGCTAGAGTAGCATGAAGTTTCTTAAGAAGATCATATTCCCTACCAATGTGTTGAGGAAGAAGAGGTAGGGGAAGAAAAGGTTGAAAAGTAAGAAGAAAATTGTTATGAGTATGATATGTGTGAGAAACTACATTATAACTAGGTTGTTGTGATATATTTTTATTATCCTATCTCTTTGAGTGAGTTGTTTGTCTAGTTTAATATGTAGATGGGAGGTAACCTAGTTGGATTATTAGCACCCTTTACAATAGGAATATGTTT
Organism: Thuja plicata; assembly: GCA_018584345.1. Taxonomy (NCBI): domain Eukaryota; kingdom Viridiplantae; phylum Streptophyta; class Pinopsida; order Cupressales; family Cupressaceae; genus Thuja; species Thuja plicata. The sequence goes on along the minus strand of MU226983.1, from coordinate 110,168 downwards.
GTTTTGAGAATTAGGGGCATTTTCACAAAGATGAATTTTTTTTTGAGGTTTCACATATTCATTTGTATGAATTTTATTGATTTTAATTTGGTTAGGCTCTTTATCTACTAAAACTTCATCTTTAAATGAGAGAGCATTGGATCCAATGCTATAGATTGTAACACCCCAAAATTGGCACCTTATAATTCTAAACAATTTTGGTGCGTTCCTTCAATTTATCATCATCAAAGTCCTATTGTACTAGGCAAATTCTCCTTCCTATTTGACTCTAATTGACTTAGTCTCAAATGTAGAAAACCTAAATTTGCATAAATCTGACACTATATTTAATTCCTAAATTATCAAGGTTTATTAGCTAAAATCCCTATGATCAATTAATTTAATTCTAAAGTCCTAAGTGATTTTAAATTAAATTAATTCCAACCCCTTTAGCTAATACACATCAAAAAGGAATTGAATAGTTATTTAATTATTTGAATGGATTATCCTCAAAAGGAATTCCATAATTCCATATGAAAAGTCACTCATGTGGCAATAATGCACTCTTTTAATTAAATAATTCTTGCATTTTTGTCTCAATCTATATCCATGAAAATGAAGAGGCAACCGTTTCTTTTCAAGAAACTCTTCACCCTCTTTCCATGTTTCTTCTATATTATGGACATCTTTTTCTTCAATTGGGAGGATCAATTGGTAGAGCATCAAAATTATAGTCAATTTTTATCTCACTTATTTCATATTTCATAGCTTTGTTACTTTTTAGTTTAAATCTCATTTAGTATAATTGCATTATGATGGCTAGAATAATTTGATTATTGTTCTACTTTAATTCAATTAAATCTGCATTTCACTCATAGATTAATGGCAATTTGACTCATAGATTAATGGCAATTTGATTCTTAGATTAATGGTATTTTCATCCTTAGATTAATGGAAATTTGATCATCTTTCATGCTTTAAATCCTCCATTTTAGCAATGGTCAAGGTTGTTGGCTCTCATTCTGAGAGTAAATTTGACACCTCCAACTAAATAGGAGGCAGCAGGTCACTTCAATCAAGTTTGCGAAATGGACAATTCATGTTCATCTTTGCAAATTTAATGATTGAGTAAGAACTATGTTGGGTTTGTGCCTAATTTAAGAGGTCACATTCAAGCACATAACATTTTGGCACCCACCGTGGGGCAGAAAAAATGATTTCTGGCCTCATTCTTGAAATTTTTTGACAGTAATTTGAACTCTGTCGTATGTCTGTACATCACTGGTACAGAATCTCATGTGCCATTTGAGATCAAACCATGAATTTTTTTTCTCCCAGTAGCACTCTCTCACAAAAGGAAACAGAAAGCTTGTGTAGGTCCCTGCACTTTCTCACATGCAGCAAAATACTTTCTCACGCGAAGTTTTACAGACAATCATTTAATTTCCAGAATCTGCAATTTACTGTTATCATTTTCTAACATTTACTCTCTATTGTTGATTTCTTGTTTCTAATTTCTGTTGTAGCATAACAATGGTCTGTAGGTCTCTTGTCAAAGATCATAAAAACTTCCTAATAGTTTTCTTGTAGGACGGTTGTCAAAGGCATATTAAAAATGTTGTGCTTATTTACTATTTTTCATTCACATAGTTTAAATAGGGCTTTGTTAAAATTTATTAAGGGTCCTGATAGAAAAGTAGGGGAATAGGCTCTTCATTACATGGAAGTGATGCCCATGGATGAAACTGAGACCCAGATGTTGCTAACATGACAGATACCTGGGGAAGCAAAGCAGGATAGTGAATCTTTAGCACATCTACTTGTTAGGGGATTATGCTCTTCTCTCTTTGAGAGAATTAGAAACCCAAAGGCTTGTGGATTTGGTGGAGTGAAGCTATCTCAATGATGAACATGTTTTGAGTGTTTGGGTAAGGTGAAGAGGTAGAGAAGTATGATCTTCTCTCTTTGAGAGAATCAGAAAATCAGACCCTTGAATCCAAGCCAAGTTGTGTCACCTTTAGAGGGCCTGCAGGAAGTTGAACCTCTGGGAACAACCCAAGTGAGTACACACCTATCTCCAGTGATTCCATCTCACTATAATAAATTCTACTTTAGTGAGTCTAAAGACTCCAAATCCATGGTAATTTCTTTCTCATGATTTTGACTATCATCTTGAGAAAGCCTTGTTTGTCGTACTGAGCGGCACCATTCCCAGCCTTGCTTGCAAGGGTGTATGACTTTCAAGTGTTGGTGTGACTGCGAGGCCCCAAATCTATATCAGAGGCACTGAAGGTTATTTTGAATGGAAAGCCACTAAAAAATCTCTTAGTTAGATGCCTATTCGAATCACCTCCAAAAGAAGACATAATCTGTGCGCAGGGAGAGGGAAGAATCTCTCCCCTAGATTCTCGACATAGGTATGCACCTAGATGCTTGAAGTGGTATATGAAACTAGCCCCTGCTTTAAGGGTAACCTTCAAAAATATATACTTAGTCCTTGGAAACACCAAAAACATAGGTGCTCTCTCGAGGGTGACACTACTGTGTGAGGTGCACGCATACGCATTAGATAGCGGGGCACAGATTTTGTCTTCTCCACCATTTTTTTTGTAGGGATAACTAAGTGTTTGTTTTGAGTCTTAAAATATCCAATCATGATCAAACAAAGACTCCCATGATTCTGCCAAGTTTCTTTGTCCTTGGTAGAACTATTTATGACTATTTCTTGTGTCACTATTGCTTGATTGAAACTTTGTGCCTGTTAACAAGTGCTTGTCACCTTGAAACTGAGATTGCTGATCTGTATCATCATAAAACTGCCCTGAACCTAGAAATTTTGTCAGAGAACAGTCCTGAATGTGCCTCAAAATATGGTTTTTATCTCAAAAATTGAGTGTGTTTATCAAAATCTGGAGTTTTCTGGCATGAGCTTTTAGAAATTGAGTATTTCCTCGTGCAAGCTGGCACTTTCTCGTGTGAAGTTGAGCACTTCCTCATATAAAACAACACTTTCTCGCATGAATATGTAACCTAGTGTCCTAAAACAATGAGCTTTTTCTCGTTGACTGGTGAATTTTTTGCCTGATCTGACTTTTGTCTGGGATCTGATTGCCTATTTCCCTATTTTCTACAGTCTAAAACTAGTTGTTTCAAGTTGCAAACTGATCAATTCTTACTCAAACTTGTCTTGTCTCTTTGTCTATGTGCTATATTTTCTATGTTTTTGTACCTTGCAACATGATAGTCACATCTCAGTTGTTCTAGCCATACTCTTGATGATTCGTGCTGGGTGCATCTCACATCTTGGCTGTCCTAGCCTGTTACCTCCTTTTCATTATTTCTAGAGACAGAGTTCTAAGTTGGATCCTAAGTTTCCTCTCATTTTATGCCTGTTACGACTAGAAGCAATAATATTTTTCCCATTTATGGTTCCAGAATAGGTAGGAGTAAACCTCGTAATCAAGGAAAAGGTCATTATGAACCCATTATTCAACTTAATAGTCAAGAGGGATCCTCATGTTACTCTTCCCCATTCAGTATAGATCCGAGTCTGAATCAGAAACCAGTGTTCTAGCTATGTTCTAATCCTTTGTTTCAAGATTAGCATAATCCATTTCTCTCAGATCAACAAGGCTTCAGATAGTCACCTGTTTGGGTTGACCCTATTGATGATCCTCACCGTGTTAGTGATCCTTTTGAACATATCAATCCTTTTTATCTTGTCAACCCCTTTGATCTGCTGAGAGATACATTGACTACTAGTTCTCAACTTGATACTCACACTCATACTAAAAGAGGTACACATGGCACAATCTCATGTTAACAACATGGAAAATCCTTTTGATTACTTACAAGGTCAATATAGCGGAGTCAATGACCAATCTCAAAATGAGCAAGATTAGCAAGAAGAGCAGCATCACCAGGGTCAAGATCATACTCAAAGCATTTATGAGATTCTTGGTAAAGATGATGAGCCAATAACTCAAAATGACATAGATGCTGCAAAATCTAATAAAGCTCTCATCAAAATGATGGAAATACTCCTTGTCAAAGATAAAGAGAAATATTTTCTAGATTTGGCAAAACAAGGAGTTAAGCTACCCCCAAACTTCCAAGTGGAAATGCTTGTGGCTAAAGAAGAAGAGAGTGAGACTACCAAATTTCATAAATTAATTCAAGATATTCAAAATCAAATCATCCAACTTATGAAGGATAAGGACAAGCCCACACAAAAATTCACGATGGAAAGCATTTGTCCTTTTCCTTTTGATAGGAGTCTTCTTATGCCACCTTTTCCCAAATGTGTGGAACTCCCTAAATATGATAAGTATCTAGGTAACACTGACCCTTAGGATCATTTAAGAGAATTTGGGGCCCTATGTATTGATTTCATGCATGATCAAACCTATTTGATGTGTCTCTTTCCCTAAAGTTTGGGTGGACCTTCCATGGAGTGGTTTTCTCGACTACCCACTGGCATCAAGACTTTTGATGAGATTTCCAATCTCTTTATATAGAACTACTCTCACAATATACAGCATCCCATCAACATAAGGGACCTTTACAATCTCAAGCAAAGGCAAGGGGAGCCATTCTTGACATTTATCCAAAGATGGAGACAACTTTGCACTAAATATCCTCACAAAATACCTGAATCTGAGAAACTCGATATCTTCTTCGATAATCTCACCCCTAATTTTGGGTATCAAGTACAACTTTAAGGTCCCCTTAATTTTGACAACATGATAAATAAAGCTATGAGGATAGAGGCATTTATGGTTAAAAAGGTGAATTGACTTTGTATAAAGATAACAAACAAGGTTCCTCCTCTTCCAACAAAGATAAAGGGAAGTTTACCAATAAAAATAGGGACATTGTGAATGATGGGGTGGTTGATAATGTGACTCCAGCTCCTTCAAAACTGGTCTTCAATCTTACCTCTGGTATACGAGTGACCAAAGCTATTGAAAAGGCTACAAAAAACAATCAACAGACTTCTAGATTCTCTGGCAACAAACCTTGGGCCCCACGACCCAAACGTAAATTTACTTCTTTAGGAGAACTGCTTGATGTGGTTTTCAAAACTTTGGTGCAAAATTAGATTCTCGCTCCTTTGGAAAAACATATATATGATCCACAACTGCCACCCCATTGGTGGAATGACAACGCATACTATGACTATCACCAAAAAAAGGGTCATAAGACTGCTACTTGTCTTCAATTGCATCATAAAGTCCAAGATCTGATTGATAACTAGGTTATCATTGTGGAAAATCATAACAAGAATTTGGATCAGCAAGAATTTAAAGACCCCTTTCCTCATCACAAGAAAGGTGAGTCTTCCAAGACTAAGAACAATACTGCCAAGGTCAACTACGCACATGCCACTTATGATAATGTCATCAAAATGGTTGAACCTATGGAAGTGGAATATTGTAATATGTTTACTACCAAGGGGAGTGGGGATGCTTCTAAAACTAAGACCTCATTTTTCTTGAGAGGCCCCAGGTCTCGATTATCTGAATCTGAAACATCTTAGGATTGCGTGAATGTTGTTACTAGATCCCGCGCTAAAATCAATATCAAGGGTCCTGACCCTCTTGCTACTACATCCGTGCCAAAACAAACTACGGATATAACTATTGTTGGATCTGCCAACAAGACCAAAAAAGTGGTCCCTATGCCTCCTAATGCTAGTTATAGCATTCTTGACCAGCTCCAAAGTACCAATGCTCAAATAATTATCTTTGAACTATTGAAGATCTCGCCTGCTCATAGGCAGATTTTGGATAAAGCTCTCACAGAAGCTAATGTCCCCAAATACATCAATCTAGATCAATTTCAATCCATGGTGGGTCACTTGAATTCACCACATTATTTTTCCTTTTCAGAAGAAGATGATCACTCAATTGGTCACCCGCATAATGCTCCTCTACATATAGAAGTTATGATTGGCAAACAACTAGTCCGTCGTGTCCTTATTGATAATGGCACTGGCCTCAATATTTTCTCTGCTCACTTTCTTGATTATCTAGGTTATGGAAAAGATCGCATAGATTCCCACAAAATAATTACTATCAAGGTCTATGATGAAGAGGAGAGAAAATCTAAAGGTTTAGTTGTGCTACCCATTCAGGTTGGACCAGTTGAAAGAGATGTCACATGTTAGGTGCTAGACCTTCTTCTTGCATACAATATCTTGTTGGGAAGACTGTGGATCCATGAGATGCAACTGGTTCCCTCTACATACCATCAGTGTATTAATTTTTCTTTCCAAGGTGCAGAGGTGACAATTCCTGGTAGTATGGGCTCTTCTTGTAATGTGCTTACTCAGTCAGCTGATAGTCTTGTTCTGACTAATAGAGAATACATAGAGTTCTATGATGCCAAGCTCAGAGACATGGAACAAACCCTAAAAATCATAGACATGGGCATGGGGGGGTATCAAATAGAACCTGTGCTATCATTAGCAACTCTACCTCCATCTCCTTGTTCTTATGGGAGACATTCTGAGAACAATAGATCTTCTGTTCCTCCTAAGATAGTTTATGATGGTGCCTTTGTATGGGATTCTACACCATTAGAAGATGAAGATGAGGAAAGAGCTATTAAAGCTTTTCTTTGCAAAGGAAAGAGCATATTTGAACAGACCACCTCTTCTCGTGAACAAATCCCAACAATGAAGGTCTTAAGATTATGAAATTCTTTGGGTACAAAGGGAGTGGCCCAATAGGGGTGAATGGTAATGGGTTAGCTGAACCTATTAAAGCTATGGGTCAAAAGACAAAAGACACAACTATTTTAGGATTCAAGAAGATCTTGTTCCATCTAGGGATCAAAAAATTTGTGCCAAAATTGGATCCTTCACCAAAACCTGAAGGCACAGCTGCAGTCGACATCATAGAAGATAGCTCCGATGAGGATCGTTTTCCTTATCCCATTCCCCCAGACCTGGCAGCATTCTTTTCTAAGCTAGATAATTTTATTCCATGCACTAGTACAGTCAAGACTGACAGCGATTCTGATAAAACCACTCCATTTGATGCACTAACCTATGAAAAATGGAAAGTGTTACAAGATCCTAGCTTCCAAGGTGAATGATACATACCGCCAAAGTTTCAAGAATAATTGGTGCAAGAACAAGCTGGTGTTGCAAGAACTCCTAAACCTTCATGGTACAAACACCCAAGTCAGAGTTTGGACACAGATTCTCATGAATATGAGTTTGACAGTTTGTCAGAAGGATCTTATGAAAAGCTTCTCGATGTAAGTGAGGGGTCTAGTGAAAGTTCTAATGAGTTTGAGTCCATAAATGTTAACATGTCTTCTACTTCAGTTGTTAGGGGTCAAAATGATTCAAACACACCTTTGGATGAGATCAATTTATCTCTCAGCTTGTTAGTCAATGCTTTGAACGACTATACCATGAATGCACTTGAACCCGCCACATCTCTTTCACTCCAACATCCCAAGCTAATAGACTAGAATTCCCCTACCTCATCCAATGAAGTCCTTACATTCTAGAATGATTATGCTCTAGCCTGCTACCTTCACACTGTTGAACTTGTAATGTCCTCCACTAGTGAAGAAAGTGTCAACATGACCGAGGCTGACATCAAGTATCTTATTCATAAAATTAAAAGAAGAAAAAATAGGCACTTTGATGGTGAAAACCACATTGTGACAGTGTTAGAGCCAAAAAAAGTAAAAATAAAAGACGTATCTGAAGGTGAAAACCTCTCTGAGGTGCCTAAGGATGAGATACTTGATATGCTTCTGAGTCACTTCCAGGAACACTCATCAGTGTTAATTGAGCCAACTCAGTCGATAAATTTGGGAATAGAAGAACATCCACACATTATTCATGTAGCCAAATCATTATCTACATAAGAACATAAAGAATTCATAGACTTCTTCAAGGAGAAAAAGATAACTTTGCCTAGACATATTGTGACATGCCAGGTGTGGATCCTGATCTCATCATGCATCACTTGTCAATAGCTCTAGGTGTGAAACCAGTCAAACAAAAACTTAGAAAGATGCATTCGCATGTGGCTCTACTGGTCAAGGCAGAATTGGAAAAACTTCTAAAAGTTGGGTTCATCCGAGCAATTGATTATGCAAAGTGGATCTCTAACATAGTCCCAATGACTAAACATGACAAATCTATCAAAGTCTGCATAGACTTCAGAGACTTAAATTTGGCATGTCCTAAGGACAATTTTCCCTTTCCCAATATTGATATGATTGTAGATATGACAGTAGGGTATGAAATGTACTCATTAATGGATGGTTTGTCTGGCTACAACCAAATCAAAATTGTGCCAGAGGACCAAGAGAAGACTTCTTTTACTTGTGCATGGGGGACATTCTACTGGAATGTTATGCCTTTTGGACTTAAGAATGCTGGAGCCACCTATCAGAGAGATGTCACTACCATATTTCATGGCATGATGCATAAGACAATGGAGGACTATGTGGATGACACGCTCACTAAAATTATGGATAGGAAGACACATCTCACTGTTCTAGGCCCTATACTAGATCGTATGGAAAAATTTAGACTGCGTCTTAACCCTAAGAAATGTGCATTTGGGGTTACTTCAGTAAAATTACTTGGTTATATTATCTTCGTGAAGGGAATCAAGGTGGATCCCACAAAGGTGCAAACTACCATGGAAATGCCTCCACCTCGCAATATCAGAAAAAATTAGAGGTCTTCAAGGTCAGCTTTAATCTATCTGATGTTTCATCTTGCAGCTAGCTGACAAGTCACAACCATTTACTAAAACTCTAAATAAAGGTGTGACTTATGAATGGAACAAAGAATGTGAACAAGGCTTTCAATAGATCAAACAATATCTAACCAATCCGCCTATATTAATGCCTCCTATTTAGGGGAAATCATTGATCTTATACATCTCAGTTATAGAAACATCTCTAGGTGCTCTATTGGCCCAAGAAGATCAAAATAATAAAGAAAAAGCCATTTATTACATCAGCAGAACATTGGTCTCTTATGAAATGAATTATTCTGTAATTGAGAAAGCTTGCTTAGCAGTGGTGTTTGCTTCCCAGAAGTTACGACACTACATGTTGGCTCACACTACAGGGCTAATCACAAAAATTGATCCGTTAAAGTACTTACTTAGTAAAGCCACCCTCATAGGTAGACTAGCTAAATGGGTCATGCTCCTTAGTGAATTTGACATTGAATATGTTGAGAGAAAAGCTATCAAAGGACAAGCGATTGTAGATTAGTTGGATAGGGAACCTATTATAGATCATCAACCATTAAGGATTAAATTCCTAGATGAGTCTATCATGCTACTCACACATCAGACATGGACCATATTCTTTGATGGATTATTCACCCAGCAGCGGTCAGGTGCTGGAATTTTGTTCATTACACCTCAGTGGTATTCATTACCAAAGGCATACAAAATGATGTTTCCTTGCACAAATAACACTACTGAGTATGAAGCTTTGATCAATGGACTAAAGATTGCTATTGAATGGCATGTTGATGAGCTAAAAGTCTTTGGAGATTCACAACTGGTTATCAATCAAGTGAATGACATCTATCAAACAAAAGATGAAAAGTTGGTTCCCTATAAAAAGATGGTTGACGACCTTAAGAAATGCTTTGCACATGTCCCTTTCTAGAAAATTCCAAGGGTGGATAATAAAGCATCTGATGCCATGACTACTCACGATTCTATGTTACAAATGCCAGAAAATGATTTTAGACATGAATTCCTAGTGGAGACATTATGCTACCCTGCCTATGATTCCCCTAACACCCGGATGATCCATTCGGTCATTGGACGTGACTCATCTCACTACCACCATGTCTACTCTTATCTTCATGACCAAATTATTCCTGACACATATACTCAAAATGAGAAACGTTATTTAATCCGCAGTGCTTCATGGTTTTTCATCGTAGCTAAAGACTTGTATAGACAAGGTCTAGACGGTACCCTCCTTAGGTGTTTAGAACCTAATGAGTCCAAGCGTGCGTTAGAAGAGGTACATGAAGGCATTTGTGGGTCTCACTCAAATGGTCTGACACTGGCTCATAAACTTATTAGAGATGGTTACCATTGGTCAGATATGGAGAAGGAAGCTACACAGTTTGCTAAGTCTTGCAAACAATGTCAACTACATGGTAATCTGATTCATGCTCCAGCCAAGGAGCTTATTCCCTTCATTACTTTCTAGCCATTTCAATAGGTGGCCTTCAACTTAGTGGGTCAAATATATCCATCTTCTTCGACAAGACATAAATACATCATTACTGCTACAGACTATTTTACCAAATGGGTTGAGGTAGTACCTCTCAGTGTAGCTGATGGCAAGTCTGTAGCCATGTTTATACTAAACTACATCATTTGTAGATATGGTGTACCCTCATCTATAATCACTGACAATGGGGGACAATTCAAGAACAAATATCTAACAAATTTGTGCACTAAGTTCAAGATTATTTAGCATTGGTCTTCTATCTATTATCCTCGGGGTAATGGCTAGGTGGAAGCTTCAAACAAGACAATTCTCAAGATCCTACACCGTATGGTACACAAATCTAGATGAGACTGGCATCTCCAGATTAATCCAACTTTATGGGCTTATCGCACCAGTATATGAACTCCAATAGGGGCCACACCCTTTGCTCTAGATTATGGTGCAAATGTAGTGCTGCCTATTGAGGTTGAGATTCCTACCTTGTGAGTCTCTCTAAAGGGCCTCATTACTGATGATGATATCAGAATATCTCAGCTTCAAGAGCTAGAACTACTGGATGAACATCAGAAAGTGGCATTCAATAATCTCCAAGCATATCAAAAAATAATATCTAAGAGTTACAACAAGAAGGTTAGACCAAGAGACTTCCAAATGTGTGATCTCGTCCTGAGAGAGAACCCTAAGAATCAACAATAGTAGATTCAGAAAGGAAAATTTGAGCCAAACTGGCTTGGTCCGTATATTATTACTGCAGTATTTGGGTCTGGTGCTTACCATCTATCTACCATAGAAGGGGAGCAGCTCAAAGAGCCTATCAACACTCTTCATCTGAAAAAGTTTTACAGTTGAAATGTCTTCTGAGTGCTCATGTACATACTTTATTCTGAGAAAATCCTAAAAATTGCAAAATGTCCTGAAAAAATGATCATCTTAGTGAAAACCTAGAAAACAAGCGCTTTGATGTATCTATTATCTTGGTGAAAACCTGGTAAACATGCACCTTGATAATATCAAAAAAATAAAAAATAAAATAAAAAAAAACAAAAAAATCAAAATATGAAAAAAGTACAAAAAAATCAAAAAAATGAAAAAAAAAAAAAGAGAAAAAGAGAAAAATGTGCCATTGATGAAAACCTGGTAAACAGGCGTCATGGTAGCAAAAATAGAATTTCTGCCAAGATGCTGAAAACTTGGTAAACAGGAACCTCTTGCTATGTAAGGCTCTATCTATTGTAGAATCTCTTGGCTTTCTTGCAATTTTCTCTTCTGCTTTCCTGCTTTAGTTTGCTCTCCCGCTTTAAGTTTGCTTTCCTTCTTGAGTTTCTCGTGCATTTGCTCTCAGTCATCTTCAAGATTTTGCTTGACCTCACATGGATTGAAACTAGTCACACTTGGGGGCATCTTCCTGGTCTAGGAGGCATTGTCCTATCTTTTGGAGTCTCTCTCCTCTTTTCATCAGTCACCAGTGGTTCTCACTAAGTCTGCCTGCTGATGCCTAGATCTCACATCGATCTTTATGCTTGAGAATCTCTCTCGCATCAGTCACTAGTGGTTCTCACTACATCTGCCTACTATCACTATATTACTGAGATTTCTTACATTGAATCGCTATCTGCATGTTTTACTTCAATCTATTTGTTACTTGGGGGCATGGTTCCCCACTTTGATCTCATCTTCAGTTTGCACACAAGTCAATAATCTTGTCAGTTCTAAAGGACAACTCTCTACTCGCACGAACTGGTGTTTCTCAACACCTCAATCAAATAGTGTTTTTTAACACTCTCTTTGGACACATCTATGTTTTTTAACACACATTGTATATCTCGCACATAAACATCTCTCGATAGCAATCAAACACAATGTACTCACAAGCACAACAGTGTTTTTCAACACCCCAAACATAGGCACATTCGTAAACCTTGAAATGTGCTAAGTTGTGATTGACTCTTTCTTTGTATGTTGTCTATTCTCATGAATTTCACTAATATTTTCTTTGTCTACTGCTTGTGGGTGTGGTTTCGATGATTCGACAATGTCAAATAAATAGGGTGTATGTGATAAGAGCTTCTACATTAAGGTGGAAAAGCCTCACATCCCTCGATCTTGTTTATTTGTATAAAAAGGGGAGGTTGGAACTATTTCCTTGACTATTATTTCTCTGTTTGTTTACTTGTGTACTCTTACTATATCAAACTGGAAACAATGTTCAAGTCACCTCGGCTTTTGTGCCCTGGTGCTTATGTTCATTTCCCACATTTTAACCGATGAAAGTCATATTCATATTCTTATGGTCATAGTGGCACCAGTGACAATTGTATTGACTCCGATGTTCCAAAGTACTTGATGATGATTATACAATGAGTCCAACAACCAAGTCCTAGGTTTGCATTTAGCTTAGGCTTGCATTTGCATTTTAGTCTTGCATAGCGATAGTTTTGGTGCTCTCTTCATTGTCTTCTCATTCTTTGAAGGTCCTCATCTTTTATCCTAGCTTCCTCTCGACTGCACAAGTGTCTGGTCCTCACTCTCGATCTTCATTCATATTCTTTTGGTTAGTACCTATTGTATATTGCAAAATTCTACATGAGATGATTAGTACCATTGCATTCGTTGCATTACATTCATTTCTAAAAGTGCATTTCCATACATTCATTTGCATTTATATATCCATAAACATGTGCATCCATTATAAGCATAAATCAAATC
>MU226983.1:79946-97066 GCA_018584345.1 Thuja plicata | reverse complement strand
TTCTACATCTAATCATATAAGAAACATCTCATAATACATACAAATCTAAAGCAATATATAAACAATTATAATGATGCTAAAATCGAGCTCATATATATATATATATATATATATCAGTCAGATGTATAAGGGTGCTACTCAAGCACAATATATCAAAATGATGGTACAATATGTATATCAGGTGTCTCATCTAAACACTCGGCGGAGGTGGAGGAGGTGGCATGCCCTGCTGCTGTGAAGGTGGTCCCTGAGGAGCGGCCTGTGCCCCAGCATACTCAAAAAATGGCTGAACCTGATCTACTACCTCAGGAACTGAAATCATGTAAGCGACATAGTAATAGGCTGCCTTAGCAGTTTCGTGATCGAAATCAAAATCTGACACTCCTAAGCAGCTCAAAATTGCATTTTAAAATATTGAGACCGACGCGATCGGACGCTTATGCAGTCAATTTTCTAACGTCGCTTTCTTGTCAGAATTATCTCTAGTCATGATTTTCTCAGCTTTTGCAATATTTTCATCAAAGTCAACTTGGTCAACTATGATCAAACCTAATCAATAGGACTTCTTGATTGCTCCAAATTGATTCTTCCTTCTCTTGATCTCTCTCTAATTTCTCTAGATCTTCGATCTTATTTCTATCTATGATTTCTCACTCTCCTCATTATGATGTATCATCTTTCAATTTTTCTCTTGAGGGGGCAGGATGATTGCATCATTGAATATTTTTCACATTATTCTTGAATCAGTCTGATCTGAATCAAAATTCCCCATCACTGGGGGAATCTCATCACTTGGGGCATATTCAGTTTTTCATACCTTATGGTCAAAATTGGATATTCCATGATCTTGAATCTCTAGGGTATCTTGATGTCTCACATCTTGTCATCTTGTCATCTATCTGTCTAGGTATCTGAGAAATCTAACTCGAATCCTCAAGGATCAAGCTTTGTCCTAGAGATGATTCTTGAAATCCCATTAGGTATTGGGGAAATCTAACCCTAATTCTTAAAATTTATGCTTTGTTCTGAAGATGGCTCTCAAAATATCTTTAGACTGTTATCTAGGAAACCTAACCTAGATCTCAGAAGGCTAACCTTTGTATTGGGGCAATCTAACCCTAATTCTAGAGATAGTCCTAGATCTTCATCGGCTATCAGCGGACATTGGGGAAATCTAACCCTGATTCTGATCTTCTCTCATATGATTCTACTTCTCAATCTAATCAGTGTCTTGGCAACCTAACCTAGACTTTTGAAATCTTCATCTTCACATCAGACTGTTCTTTGAGTCAACACACTGTTCGCACATCAATTCAAAGAGGGGCACAATCTAACACCCCAAAATTGGCACCTTATAATTCTAAACAATTTTGGTGTGTTCCTTCAATTTCTCATCATCAAAGTCCTATTGTACTAGGAAAATTATCCTTCCTATTTGACTTTAATTGACTTAGTCTCAAATGTAGAAAACCTAAATTTGCATAAATCTAACACTATATCTAATTCCTGAATTATCAAGGTTTATTAGCTAAAATCCCTATGATCAATTAATTTAATTCTAAATTCCTAAGTGCTTTTAAATTAAATTAATTCAACCCCCTTTAGCTAATACACATCAAAAAGGAATTGAATAGTTATTTAATTATTTGAATGGATTATCCTCAAAAGGAATTCCATAATTCCATATGAAAAGTCACTCATGTGGCAATAATCCACTCTTTTAATTAAATAGTTCTTGTATTTTTGTCTCAATCTCCATCCATGAAAATGAAGAGGCAACTGTTTCTCTTCAAGAAACCCTTCACCCTCTTTCCATGGTTCTTCTATATTATGGACATCTTTTTCTTCATTTGGGAGGATCAATTGGTAGAGCATCAAAATTATAGTCAATTTTTATCTCACTTATTTCATATTTCATAGCTTTGTTGCTTTTTAGTTTAAATCTCATTTAGTATAATTGCATTCTCATGGCTAGTATAATTTGATTATTGTTCTAGTTTAATTTAATTAAATCTGCATTTCACTCATAGATTAATGGCAATTTGACTCATAGATTAATGGCAATTTGATTCTTAGATTAATGGAATTTTCATTATTAGATTAATGTAAATTTGCTCATCTTTCATGCTTTAAATCCTCCATTTTAGCAATGGTCAAGGTTTTTAGCTCTCATTCTGAGAGTAAATTTGACACCCCCAACTAAATAGGAGGCAGAAGGTCACTTCAGTCAAGTTTGCGAAATGGACAATTCATGTTCATCTTTGCAAATTGAATGTTAAGGACTATGTTGGGTTTGTGCCTGATTTAGAGGTCACATTCAAGCACATAACACATATATCCCCCTCTTGTGCTAAAATTTCCTTCTAAATAGGATTGATTTTGGGAGACAGATAATCATGACTCATCAATACTTCATCTCTATAAGAGATTTCATTGAAGTGAATGGTAGGTAAAGTGTTATATAGGGAATTCTTAATGGTATCATTACTTTGCACTAAAACATCCTCACATGTAGGACCAATTTTGGAAGAGGGGAAAAACATGATTCATCAATATTTCATCTCTAGAAGGAAGATCATAGACAAATGTGTTGGCAGGTTGACAACCTGAGTGTATATGACTTATTTTGTGTTGTCGTTATGGAAACAAAGTCATATGAAGTTTTGAAAATAAACTTTGAAGAGCAAAATTGACTAAGTACAGAAAATAGAACAGTGTAGAGTTATTCAATTGATCAAAGCACTAGCGCACGTGTGTATGATCGAGTCAAGATATGTGCATTCATACCTAAGCTATATGATATGTTGTTTAGTTTACCCTATACACACATGATATAGAATGACAGTATGAAGAAATTAAAGGAAGATTAAGTGCACTAATAGTTTAGAAAATAGAGTATGGAGCCGACCTCAATTTGTGGATTAGCATATAATATTTTTTTTTGTAAGGCTATGTGACTATTGTAATAATTTTGTAAATATGTCTTAAAAATTATTGTAAACACACTTAATCCAATTTGTTTGGAAGCGTTGTATATTTTGTTTTTGGGTCGACTAAGGTCTTGTTATTAGTCACATTTATTCAGGCATGTATATATACTAGACATGCACTTTTGTATTAGTGTGTCGATGAATAAGAAGCAAAGAAGATATTCAGAAGATCAATATGAGAAAGTTAGTATGAAGTAGAAGTATACAAGAGTTTTAAGCATTGGTGCATAAATGGAACTGATCATACAATAGTGTCATTTCACTAGTTCATTTTTGATATAGTGTATATCAGTTATCTGAAGGTTTAGCCTTCACCTTATTGAGCAGTGAGCTCTGGCAATGAGCCAACCACCTCTAACAGGGTTTTTTTAAAGACTCCTAACAGGGTCATTGTACTTGAATTGTAAAGACTACTCCTAACAGGGAAAAGGAACTTTAATAGTTTCATTATACAAGTACAATCATTTGTGGGTACTAATTCCCATTGGGGTTTCCTCTAATCAATGTTTCCCTGTAATCATATATTGTGTTATGAGTTAATGTGTTATGCTTCATTGGTTATCTATTTGATTCAAATTTAATGTTACTAAAATATAATTAATAGACAAACACTGATTCAACCTCCCCCCCCTCTCAGTGTTTCTAACAATTGGTATCAGAGCTCTGGTCCTCTGAAATAAATTTTAACCACTTGAGGAGATCATGGGTTTAGCAAAAGGAAAACATCTAAAAAAGAATCTTGAATCAGCCCTTGAATATCTTGACAGATCTAAAAAATAAAATGAAGAACTAAAACTAAAATTTGATGGCTCCCAAATGCTTATCTATAAATTAAGAAAAGATTTGAAAGATTGCTCCACAAATGATTTGGGAAAAATGGTCAAAAAGTTGAATAAAGAAAACATATCCTTGGAAGATAAGATTGAAGATTTGAATGAACAAATTACAGATAGCCTAACTTCTATTGAAGAAAAGACCAAAGAGAGTAAAAATTAGATTATGAACTTATGCAAGCAAACATGAAAATCTTGGAGTTGGAAAACATCAAGAAAAAGATAGAATCTAAATTAACAGAAGCAAAAGATAAGATTGATAAACTACACACAAGTTCTGATCTAATTCAATCACAACTTTATGCATAGAAGCTAAAAGGTGATACTACTGGTGTTGGATACAGTGTAGCTCAAATTGAAATCAATTCAATGCAAGAAAGAAAGAAAACACAAGAGATATCTACACAAGAAAAGAAAACTGAGAATCTTGTAGATGCTAAAATGAAACCACCTAAAGACGAACTCAAGAAAGTTAAAAAAAATTGTTATGCCTGTAAAAAGCATGGACATTTGGCAAGAGATTGTAAAGAGGTAAGACATTTCAATGGCTATTTTTATTCCTATGATAAATTTGGTCACAGGTCTATTCATTGCAGAACAAGTCAAAGAAATCAGTCACAACATAATCAAAGAAATATGAATCAATACAATCAGAGAAATCAACCTTAGAGAAACTATCAAAACATTACATGTCAGATATGTAATTATAATGGACACACAGCCAAGTAGTGTAGCATGAAAAACAATATCAATAGACCTCCAATCATTTGTCACTCATGTGGTAAAGCTAGACACATCTCAAGGTTCTGTAGATCCAAAACTCAAAAACAAGAGAAGCCCAAAGAATCATTATTTGAAGAATTTGGTGAAGTCAAGTTTGTACAAGCTACAAAATATTGAGGTAAAATATGGGTTGAAGTAAAGAAAGATAATGATGAGAAAAAGGTAGTAGATGCATCCATAGTGGACACACATTCTACTTCTGGTTAGATGACCCTCATGGTCTTAGGGGGAGCTATTCTAGCTCTGAACCCCTACGTGGCTCATATACTCACCTCTGAGTATGTGCCTATGAATTCATGTATTTGGTGATGGATTGAGGAAGTATGCATGGATGTTGATGTAAGGCCCAGGTTGAGTTGTTACCAATTGTCAACTTGAATCTATTCCAAGATCTCTTGCACAGACCTTATAGGGTATTATCTTACCCCAGCTTTAGGAAGTCACTATGATCTTCACCTTAAGTGCCCTAGACCAGGCTTACACCATAAATATACTATTTCATGCTATGGAACCTATAAGGATAGGTCCCTCTTCCAAGCTAAACTGACGGGTTCAACCTAAAGAACACAACAATACATACTACACACAGAATGCATTAAGTATGTTCTTTTTATTCACAAGAACTAATCTATTACAAGATGATATATTTTCCTTTTATCTATGTCATCTCTCATTCTCTTGTTTTTAACTACAAAAGCTTTTTAGCTATATATCCAACCATCAAAAATATCTCCAAAATATCTAATACTCATGGACAATTTCAACCACCCTGCATAGACAGCCAAACTTGGCAATAAATGACCCTTCCAGAATAAGAATAGGGGTCCCTGATCATATCAATAAAAAATGACACATAGAGAGTCATTGCAAATGACCCAACTGGTCACAAACATCACATCCCATGTTTCCTAGGTCTTCAACCGACATTATCGAGTGCTAGAGTTGACTTTCTGAACAACAGCAACATCATCGGTTTCCAACCCTAAGCGTTAGACCAAAAACCTAAAAATAGACATAGATGCTGATGGGAATCACCAATAAGCATCGTCAATGAACAAAAACTAGCGGACATTTCCGACGAACATCACCGATGAGAAACACCGATGAATATTCCCGAGTATCAGTATAACTTGACTGCAAAGCATAGATCTTTGTTTGCCAGAGCCTTGTTACATTTCCAGAGGTTTATAAGATATCTCAACACACATCTTAACTAGGAAACAAATACCTAATCAAGTATGGTGTTTTTTCACCGGCTGGCCTTGGTCATTACAAGAATGGTAGAACAAAACACCTTACAAACCAAAAACACCTTCTATCCTAGAAATGTTCCTAACCTTAGGTCCTCCTGCATCATACTCTGCAAACAAAAATAAATCAAATTCTAGGTGATTGGATTAAGTTAGGATTGATGCCCAACTTCTTAAAATTAGTTTCCTATACCCATGTAGCCTCTGAATCAGCTTTGTCTTTCCATTTGACCAGATGTTCCATATAGGTCTGTCGTCTAGTCTTCTTGGCAACTCTTGAATTCAAAATCATTTCTATCTTTATTTTTGGTGTAATAGGAAGTTTAAGTACTTTGAGATCCTCAATATCTCCTGTGAGATCAAAATCTCCTTTGGGAAGTGGTCCTTTCTAGGATACCAAATCTGTCACATTAAAAATAGGAGATAATCCTATGTCTGCAGGAAGATCAACTTTATAAGCATTAGACCCATATTTTGACAATATTGTACAAGGGTCTATCTTCCTCATCTGAATTTTACTTGAAAATCCTTTATGCAACCTTTCCTTATTGAGGTGCACCATGACCAAATCTCCAACTTGAAATTGAACATCTCTTCTCCTTGCATCTACCTTCTGCTTGATATGAGTTGTACTTTCTATCAATGTTATTTTAATTGAGTCATGGACCTCCTTCATGGATTGAGAAAAATATTCAACATACCCACTCCTCTTTGTATTTCTACCAAGATCCCTTAATTCACATATACCCTTGGGATGAATCCCATACACAATTTCAAAAGGGCTCTTTCCAGTGGACCTATTGACTATATCATTGTAGGAAAATTCTTCTTGAGAAAGTAACTGATCCCATGATTTTCCATACTCATTGGTAAGGCATCTTAAAAGATTACCTAGGATTTTGTTCACCACTTTAGTCTAACCATCAGTTTGTGGATGATAGGATGAGCTAAAAGAAATATTTGTACCAAGCTTCTGCCATAAATTTTTCCAAAAATGACTCATAAAATTGGAGCCCCTATCAGATACAATACTCAAAGGCAATCCATGTATCCATACTGTTTCTCTAAAGAATAGATTGGCTATGTAAAAAGCATCATGTGTGGTCTTTCATGGTACAAAATGAGCCATCTTGTTGAACTTGTCAACAATTACAAAGATGTTTTCCAATCCTTGCTTGGTCTTCAGTAGTCCAACAACAAAATCCATACTAAGGCATTCCCATGCTCTATTTGGAATAGGAAGGGGCTGATATAATCCTACATTGGATGAAGTCCTTTTTCCTTCTAACAAACCAAACAAGTCTCTACATATTTTTGGACATCCCAATTCATTCTTGGCCAATAGTAATACCTCTTGACCAATTCTAGAGTTTTGTTCAACCCAAAATGTCCACTTAAGGAACCATTATGCTTTTCCTATACTAGATTCTCCCTCATGGAACCTCTTTGTACACAAAGTTTTCCTCACTTAAATAGAAGACCTTCTTGAAGATTATACTCCAAATATTCACTATGAAAATGATTTTGATACTCTTGACATACCTTGTATGCTGCTGCAAAATCTTCATCTGCTGGATACAGATCTTTGAAGCTTTCAATGTCAATGCTTCTTAGCTGAACTTCTTGTACTATGAGTAACCTTCTACTCAATGCATCTACCACTTTATTCTGCACTCCCTTATTATGCTTTATTGTGAAGGTAAAGGCTTGGATGTATTCCACCCATTTCATGTGCTTATGACCTAGTTTATCTCATGAACTTAGAAAACTCAAAGCCTGATTGTTGGTAAAGACAACAAATTCTTTGGAAAGGAGATAATGTCTCCATTTCCTTAGTGCTTTCACTAATGCATACAATTCCAAATCATATGAGGAATTCTTTTTCTTTGCATCACTGAGTTTATCACTATGAAAAGATACTAGCTTTCCCTCTTGACTCAATACTGCACTGACAACAATATTACTAGCGTCACATTCCACAGTAAACAATTTGTCAAAACTAGGACGTGTCTAAATTGGTTGAGTCATAATTCTCTTCTTCAGATGCTCAAATCCTTCATCAGCCTGCTCATTGCATTGGAACTTGGCTTTCATACCTCCTTTGATGGTATATAAAATAGGTGCACTAATCTCACTAAACTGTTTGATGAACTTTCAGTAAAATTGTGCCAAACCATGGAAGATTCTTACCTCCATAGCTGATTTCAGTGTAGGCCAATTCAAGATTTCTTCCACCTTTCTTACATCCATCTTCAAGTTCCTTCTGAGATAACAAAACCAAGATATACCAATTCTTGCTTCATGAACTCACTCTTTTCCAAGTTTATTGTCAACTTTTCTTCATGCAATCTTTGCATTACCAATTGTAAATGTCTAAGATGATCCTCTTTTGTCTTGTTGAACACTAGGATGTCATTTGAGTATACTACAGCCCATTTTCCAATGAATTCCATCAAAACCTCATTCATCAATCTCATAAATGTGCTTGGGGAATTTGACAACCCAAAAGGCATAACCAACCATTCACACAATCCTTTAGTAGTCTTAAAAGCAGTCTTCCACTCATCTCCCCCTTTAATTCTTATCTGATGATATCCACTCTTAAGATCTATCTTGGAATAATATCTAGCTCCACCAAGACAATCCATCAAATCTTCTATCCTAGGTGTTGGAAACCTATATCAGATAGTAATCTTGTTTATGGCCCTAGAATCAGTACACAACCTCCAAGTACCATCTTTCTTCGGGGCTAAGACTATGGGAATAGCAAAAGGACTTATGCTTTCTCTAATCAACCCTTGGTCAATTAGTTCCTATATTTGGTTAGAAATCTTTTCATTCTATTGTGGATTCATCTTATAAGGACCTTTATTTGGAAGTGAGGCTTCTGGAATGAAGTCAATTTGATGACTAATAGATCTATCAGATGGTGGTAGCTGGTTAACCATCACTATGTATAGCCTGATATTGAGTTAATAACCTTTGGATCTCTAAAGACAACTCTTCTCTTTCATTCCTCTTCTCACCTTTTGGTTTTAGAACCAAAGCAAAGCCTACTCCATCTCCTTCCAATGTTTTTAGGAATTCTTTCTCACCGACCACCAGTAGGTTGTGACCTCTCTTTATTTCCTTCTCTTCTTCCCTGAAATTCATTCCATCCTTCTTGAAGGAATAGGAGTTCTCAACTCCATTGTGTATTGTACATTGGTCATACTACCAAGGTCTACCCAATAGCAGATGACACACATCCATGGGTAGGATATCACACAAAATTCTATCCTTATATCTCCCTATGGACAACTCTACCCAAGCTTGTTCATTGACTATTACATGTTGATCTCTATTCAACCAAGTAACTTTATAAGGATTAGTGTGAGGAATCCTTGTCAATTTTAACTTCTCAATAGCTTCTAAAGAAACAATATTATCAGTAGATCCTGAATCTATGATAACTTTACAGACCTTACCGAGTATTTTTCAATTGAATTGAAACAAATGTCTTCTTTGGCTTGGCTCTTCCTTGATGAGCTCTTTTAGGAGTGTTCTCCAGACCATCAAATTCTCTCCCATATCTGATCCTATGGGGATATCTACAATCTTTCTATTAGAAGACTCTTCTTGCATATAGTTAGCTCTTTTCTCTCTTTGGGAAGTAGAGCTCTTTGCAGGACACCAATATGCAGGGTTCCCAAGTTGCTAACAATTATAGCACTTCATAGAAGAGAAATAAGATCCTCTTCCTTGGCCATCAGCCTTTCCTCTTGAACTATTGTTTGAGCCTCTTCCTCTATTGTAACCACCTCTAGTGTTACTGATTTCTCCTTGATTCTTTGTGAGCTTATTCTCACTCTAATTATTAACTTCATGATTTCTTCCTCCATATCCTCCTCTATGACCTCTATTGTCTCTTTCTCTACCTCTACTATTTGAGTCCTATTTCTTTTTGAACTTCTCTTCCACTTTAAGGGCTAATTGATAGCATTGGTGGATAGTCTTGGGGCTTAAGAGACTAATTTCTTCTTGAATGCTCCATTTAAGGCCATTCTGATACCTTGCCACTTTTAGGTTTTCTTCTTCCATCACATGGGACCTTAAACATAGCTTATGGAATTCTTCTATATAGGCAGTGACCTCTAAATATTTTTGCCTTAGATTCTGCCTTTTCTTATGCAGTTGCACTTCATAATCATCAGGAAGGTAAGTTTCTTTCATTTTCACCACCATACCTTTCCAACTGGTTATGGGGTTCTTGCCTCCCTTTGTCCTTTCATCTTGGACAAATTTCCACCAAGTGAGAGAATTCCCTCTCAATCTTGTCTTGGCTAATCTAACTTTCTGAGCTTCGGTCACATTATCACAATCAAAGTGATTTTCAAGACCTTCTATCCACTCCATGATTAATTCTGGATCCATATTTCCACTAAATAGAGGCACACCTTCTAAGGACTTACTACTCATTGCCTTTAATGATTTCAAGAATGGTTCATCTTGAAGTATCAGGTCTGGCTCTGTGATCATGTCCTCCTTAGACATTTTTTTACCCTTCTAATCAGCTCCCATCATCAGTTCACTGACTGCTATAGTCTGAAGTTGTACTTCTTCTAGCTTGTATGCCATTTTGGCTAATTTCTCCTTCAGGAGTTTGTTCTCCTCTCTTTTGTCATCCACGTTCCTTGCTAGCTCTATGTTGGTCACCATTTTGGATGAATTTGCAAACTCTTATGAAAATCACACCCAAAAAACACAAGCCTGATTCTCAAACTTTCTCTGATACCAATCTGATGTAAGGCCCAGGTCCAGTTGTTACCAAGATTCAGCTTGACTCTGCTCCAAATTCTCTTGCATAGACCTTATAGGGTATTATCTTACCCTAGCTTGAGGAAGTCACTAATATCTTCACCTCAAGTGCCCTAGACTAGGCTTACACTGTAAAGCTACTATTTCATGCTATGGAACCTATGAGGATAGATCCCTCTTCCAAGCTAAACCGACGGGTTCAACCTGAAGAGCACAACAATACACACTACACACAAAATTCATTAAGTATTTTTTTTTATTCACAAGAACTAATCTATTACAAGATGATATATTTTCCTTCTATCAATGTCGTCTCTCATTCTCTTCTTTTTAACTACAAAAGATTTTAACTATATATCCAACCATCAAAAATATCTGATACTTGTGGAAATTTAAACCACCCTGCACAGGTGGACAAACTAAGCAATAAATGATCATTCCACAATAGGAATATGGGTCCCTAATCATATCAATCAAAAACAACACATACAGAGTTGTTGCAAATGACCCAACTGGTCACAAACATCACATCTCGTGTTTCCTGGGTCTTCATCCGACATTACTGAGTGCTAGAGTTGACTTTCTAAACAATAGAAACATCGTCAGTTTCCAACCCTGAGTGTAAGACCACAAACTTGAAAACAAACATAGACGTTGATGTGCATCACCAACAAGCATCACCGATGAACAGAAACTAATGGACATTGTCATTGAACATCACCAATGAGCAACACTGACGACGATTCCTGAGCATCAGTAGAACTTGATTTCAAAGCATCTACCTTCATTTTCTAGAGCCTTGTTTCATTTCTAAAGGTTTATAAGATAACTCAACACACATCTTAACTAGGAAACAACTACCTAAGCAACTATGGTGTTTATTCACCGACTGGCCTTAGTCATTAAAAGAATGGTAGAACATAACACCTTACAAACCAAAAACACCTTCTATCCTAGAAATTTTCCTAACCTTAGGTGCTCCTACACCAGATTCATAGCTTGAACAGTGTCAGAAGAAAAGATTGAAATTCTCTGTGTTAATTGTGTTACAACTTCGAGAATTAAATGCAGTAACTTTTATATAAGTTAGTAAATGATCTTTTATCCTCACTTTGCATTCAAGATTGAGAATTCAGAGAGTGCGATAGTAATTAGCATTGAAGTATTGAAGGATAAACCAATTGGTTGATTAGCAGGACAGATCAAAGTTGAAATGGAACCCTAGCAGACACGTCATTTCAAAATCTCTGGAAACCCTACTTAAGCAAGAAACAAGTAAGTAATGGCTACTCCTACAATGTTTGACATCTCTGAGAAGAAGAGATATGTGTTTAAGAAGCATCCATTCAAGTCTATATTAGATGATGTAGAAGGGGCATTCTCCAAGACTCTGATAGGAATCATGCATGTAGAGGACATTCACACTTACATCTATTGTAAGAAGGAAACTATTGGGGATAACAGCATAGCAACACTCATGGCATCTATGATGAAACCAGACTACTCATTCAAGGATGAATTCTCACATCTCATTGATAACCCTATCTTCGAGTATTCAAATGCACATGAGTTCTATGAACCAGAATGAGTCAAAATATTACTTAGTAGGATACATGATGACCTGTATTGGATTGGTGAAGTTCCTATCCACATTATTACTGATCTTATTCATGAAATGAATGGACTCCCTAAGCTTGGACCAGTTCTTCCTACTGGTAAAGATGTAAAGAAATAGGTTGAACAAGCATGCTTATCTAGAAGTGATAGGTGCGGGATGACTATTGATCTTATTAAAGAGGATGATATCAAAATCATCACCATGATACTTGGCTACAAGTTCCAACATGCTAGTAGACTCAATAGTATATTCGCAGCAACAATTCTAGTAGCAATAAGGATGGTAAGAGATAATACACAATATAATCTTTGTGAGATATTGCACACACAACTTTTTGAGAACATAAGAGCTATCAAGCATGATAAGAGAAAAATATTCATATTTGGCTCCTTGATCGTCTACCTATACTTCCACATTTTTTGTAAAGTCTCTAATCTTTACCTAGACAGGAGCAAACCCACTATGTCACAAATTTCACTAAAAGCTACATCAGAAAGCAGTGTAAAGGATTCTATGGACATGGAGATCAAAAAATTCAAGATCAAGATGCAGAAGAGGTTCAGGATACCTAAGAAGATAGTTGATAAATACAAGGACACCATATGCTTCATGGTGGAAATTGACTACACTTGCATGGAAGCAGTTGAGCCAAGAAAAAAATGGATTCATCCACTTGGTTATGAACTTGAAGAACATGTGTTGGAAGGATATGCACAAGTTCTTTTGTCTACGCCTAAAGATCCAAATGAGCCAAGATGGGGTACATACAGAGAGAAGACAAATCAATTTGATTCTTATACAGTGCAGATAAGAAAAGGAAGGCATCAAGGATTACATCCAATATCCTAAAAGTGCATGGGGTCACACAATAAGACCTAGACAAAGCTAGGGAAGATAAAATTGCAAGAGAGCTCAAACAAACTCCTACAAAAGTAAAAATAGAAAAATAGGATGATATCCCAAAGAAGAAGAAGAAGAAATATGATGAAGGTACATCTATGCCATCAACTACTATTGACTTGGATTCCTCTCCACCATCATTACCAAGCAAGTTGACCAGAAGAAGGAAGCAAGTTCCCACAGGTCACCCATTCTCAAGGACAACAAGGAGAAAAGTAAAGATTGCTCAAGCCCCTCCTGAGGTAGGATTCAGACCTAGTTTGATAGTCTTAAGGAATAGAATTGTTAATGAAGGAAGACTAGACTCTATTAAAAATGTCTATGAAAAGTACCAAGAGATAGATAAATCAAAAATTCACTCTATGAATATCTCACATATGATCAAGTTTAAGAGGACAATATTGGAACTCAAGACAGTCATACCAGACAAAGTATGGAACATACTAGACCTATTGAAGAGACAAGCAATAGAGGAAGATATGAGGATTAGAGAAGAAACATTAGATAGTATTCTCCCTTTTTGCTCACATGATGAGAAAGCTATACTGTTGGATTTAGTAAATCCTCATCTCAGAACCAAAACAAGAACTCTTCATATAATGAACAAAGAGTATGAACTGGTTGGTGAAGAGACTCAGAAAGCATTTGAGCAAGTATTTTTGGATAGGCACATGTACCCATCTATAGCGCCTACATCTAATGTAACTCCAGTCCCTCCCTAATAGGATAAAGAATTAGTGATTCTAAATGTGCCTATGACAGGTCCATAGGATTCAGCACCCACAGTTTCATCACCTTCTAATATAGCCAAAGATTCAGAAGAGGCAATTGTTATCAATGATGTTAAGATATACATGACATCTTTAGATAATGACATGGACAAATTTGAAAAATCATTTTTTAGTACTGAAGAGACAGAGAAGGTATGCAAAGACAATACTTCCTTATAGCAAGATGAAGCTCCTCTTGAAGATTCAACAGATTTGAATAATGAGGAAGATAATCAATCTAATGAACCACCTATTATGGAGGTCCTAGTGAAAAGTGAATGTATGGATACTAGTCAAAATTATATATTCACTCCATCTATTCAACCATCAACTTCATTGTTGTCAAGTTTAACTCCTGACTCAACAAACCTAGATGCATGGGGAGAAGAAGATTTGATCAAGATTAGTGTCTTAGCCATGGAGAAAGCCAAAGAGAAACAAGTTATGAGAAACCCTCTCTTTCTGGAGTCAGTGAACATCTTGATTGACTTAGTACCTGCAAACAAGAAAGTGGCTAAAATTCAGTCAATTGATGATGTAGATAGCATCTTAACAAGCTTCAAAGCACACTTCAGAAGTTTAGTAGACTCACCTACTAGAACTGCAGAGGAAAATTACAAAAAGGAAAGATTGGATGAATTGGTAAAGAACTTCTCTTTAGATCTCAATTCATTGAAGATTGGTCAGACTATTCTGAAAGAGTTGGCATCAAAAGGTAGGAAAGTAATAGCAAATTGCATGAACATAGGCAAACTCACTTTTTAGCATAGCAAGAAGATTGAGGAGGTAGATATCTTGGTTGAAAACAAAATTTGATAAGTTAAAACATCATCCCAAGACATCAATATCTACAAAAATATCTATCAAGGGTAGATAGACAAGATTGAAAAAGCTAAGATGGAGATTAGTAAGATAAGGATCAGGCAGACCCAACTGTGAAATGCACTAGCGCCCTCCTTAGCTGTTGAACAAGAACATCAAACAGATAGATGAAACCATTTCCACCTATGATCAAGGACCCTGCATGGATCTAACAAAGATGGAGAATCTTACATATGCCTTATGCACCCATCTTCAGACAGTTGATGCACTGAAGGCATTCTGGCAGCAAGAGATCAAGAATCTTCAAATTGCTTATCCAGATGTGTACTTCGAGTAAGTACCTAGAGACTCACAATTTTGACACCTTTGTCATTAATGTCAAAGAGGTAGTAATGTGTGTATGTATATAAGGAGTATGGTATATAGCCAAAGTCATAATATACAATTTCTGTTGTTAAATCAAATTTTAAAACAACTTGGCCACATTCCTTTGTTGCCACTAATGACAAAGGGGGAGATTGTTGGCAAGTTGACAATTTGAGTGTATATGACTTATTTTTTGTTTTCATTATGGAAACAAAGTCATATAAAATTTTGACAATAAACTTTGAAGAGAAAAATTGACTAAGTACAGAAAATAGAACAGTAGAGAGTTATTCAATTGATCAAAGCACCAACGCACTTTTGTACGAGCGAGTCAAGATATGCACATTCATACTTAAGCTCTATGATATGTTTTTTAGCTTACCCTATACACACATGATACAAAATGATAGTACAGAGAAAGTATAGGAAGATTAAGTGCACTAACAGTTTAGAAAATAAAGTATGGAGCCGACCTCAATTTGTTGATTAGCGTATAATATTTTTTGTAAAGGATATGTGCCTATTGTAATAAGTTTGTAAATATGTCTTAAACATTATTGTAAACACACTTAAGCCAATTTGTTTGGAAGTGTTGTATATTTTTTTTTGGGCAGACTAAGGTCTTGTTATTAGTCACGTCTATTTAGGCATGTACATATACCAGACATGCACTTTTGTATTAGTGTGTAGATAACTAAGAAGCATATAAGATATTCAGAAGATCAATATGAGCAAGTCAATATGAAGTAGAAGTCTACAAGATTTTTAAGCATCAGCGCATAAACATAACTGATTAGAAAATAGTGTCATTTCAACAGTTCATTTTGATATAGTGTATATCAGTTATCTGAAGGTTGTAGCCTTCACCTTATTGAGAAGTGAGCTCTGGCAGTGAGCCAAACACCTCTAATAGGGTTTTTGTAAAGACTCCTAATAGGGTCATTGTACTTGAATTTTAAATACTACTCCTAATAGGTAAAATGAACTTTAACAGGTTCATTATACTAGTATAATCATTTGTAGGTACTAATTCCCACCGGGGTTTTCCTCTGATCAAGGTTTCCCCGTAATCATATCTTGTGTTATGAGTTAATGTGTTATGCTTCATTGGTTATCTATTTGATTCAAATTTAAAGTTGCTGAAATATAATTAATAGACAAACACTGATTCGCCGCCCCCCCCTCTCAGTGTTTCTAACAAAATGTACTAGTAAAAATGATATCCTCACTTAGGCGTCACTTTGGTGCTACCATTTCCAATGCCCCCAAATATGACTAATATTTCTCAAGTCAAGGCTTGATTTTTATAGTATATTACCTTTCTAGCTCCCCCACCCACTTCCTAAACCTCCAAGATTGTACGAGGGAACCTAGTTCCCTATTCCCAATGGACTTTGATGCTATAGGTCATAGCCCCACTAGAATATGTTTTTAGGCACCACGGTCTAGCCAAAAGGGACTAAATTTGAATATGTTAATGGTTAAAAATGGTGAGCAGGAGCATACCACTAATACATTTAAGGTGAAATTGCGACAGCAATTTGTGACGGGGGGCAGATGTTATGTGTTTTTGGCTTTTTTTTTCAATTATAACCCGACAACGTTGCAATTGCAATGTTAACGGGATATAAGGCAATAAAAAAAGAGAAAACATTTTCATTTCTATGTTCACCGAGAGGTATTTTTGCACGAGGAGATCTCTGTGGCCAGGCATCTCTGCGGCGAAAGGGGTTTTCCATGTAGTGAGTCCAAGCTCTGGAATGCGACAATACCCAGGTTTGTATGTTGACATTGGATCGCACAGGATACTTCATATTGCTGATTACATTGCATCGCACAACATACATTTGTCTTTCTGCCAATATTTTCTCACCTTGTAACTTTTTGTCAATACTATGCTGCAAATGAATTGCATTCCAGGGCAAGCAAGCAACTCTTTATAAACACTCCCTTTTGTGGGGTAAATTAGTTTTACCATTCAAGGATTTTTT
>MU226983.1:42294-79846 GCA_018584345.1 Thuja plicata | reverse complement strand
CATTTTCTCTTTGGTGTCAGCTTCTCATGATTTGGTCACTGGTGTACCTCTGTACTGATTCTACTGCTAGAAATCTATGGGTACACCTTTATATACTTACCAGTTTCTCTTTGGTGTGAACAGCTGGAACCACCCTTTCATTTATTGGAGAACAATGCAAAGCAATCATTATATGTGTAACCATAGATTATTTATGCTTGAAGATGGTTAGGTTTCCAATCTCGAGGCTAAAGCACAGAGATTCTTACTCATAATGATAATGGATTGGAAACCTAATAATGTGCTTTGCTATTACAGGGATTCATTCAGTTGCTTTCAAAAGTGTTTTATCCAGAAATTTGTGAATACAACATTATTATTCATAAATAATTATCTAACAAGCAATTTTTTTTTTTAATTCTATCTTGACATCGTCACAATTGCGACGTTACTCCCCAGAATTACGATGGGGTCGCTGTACTAGCGACGCCTAAAAATCGTCGCAGTTTCTTGGGTGTTCATCGCAATTGTGGCGTTAACCCAAGAATTATGACGAGCGAGCTATACTGGCGACACCTAAAAACTGTCGCAGTTGCTTGGTTTTCCATCGCAATTGCAACGGGTACCCATATAATTATGACGGATTTCCTGTATTGGTGATGCCCCAAATGCTGGGGTTGATAGGGCTACATAGCGATGGATTGGAGTCGCAATTGCGACGGATATGGAAAGACGTCGTATTTTGCGACTAAAAAATAGCGATGTCTATTCCTGTCACAATTGCGACACATTGCTGTCGCAATTGAGACACATAGCCATCGCAAATCGACCACAAATGTATTAGTGTACTATCCATTTTAGTTTGATTCATAGTTATCCACATGTTTCATGAGGTTCACTATAACTAGCTGGTATCTCATCCCATCATTTGAACATCACATATTCACATTCCACTCTGTTATTGAGAAATAATTTCTATTGGAATAACTTAGGAAAGTTAAGTACTGAGAGGGGAGGGATGAATTAGTACCCTTAAAAATTTTAAAAATACAAGCTAATCAATTACTGAGTTGAATACATTGCATAATATGAACATAAAGTAAATAACTCAAATCATAAAATATGCAACACATAGTTCACAAAGACTTTTGGTCATGCATAAATCATTTGTTAGAGGAAAAAACTACAGTGGGGATGATGCCCACAATCCTTCACTACTGCAGTATAAATGTTGCTCAGTTAGAGATACAATTTAGCTAATTTTAATAGCTTACCCTCTTAGGAGTAATATACGCAACTAAGAGTACAAAATACTTATTCAGTCTACCTTGTTAAAGGATTTTACAATCTGTAATCTAAGATATGTACTTAGTTAGAGGATTTACAAAATATAAATACATGTTAGGGCCTACCACAAATGAGATTTGAACTTCTCTGATTACAAAAAAATTTAGTAAAAAATGTCTGATAGAAATTCATCAGTCAAATGCAATCCAGACTCATTGTGCTCAATAACTCTGTTACCTTATTTTGCACTCGGTAGCTTAGTATTATAAGATCTTCTTCATTCTGCATATGTATCCTTTACTTCTCTTTGCAATAACTTCATCAAATTTTCAACTTCGGTAAAATAAACAACAACATCATCATCCTTCAAACTGATCTCTTATACAATTTCCATGTGGTTAACTATGACTTAAGTGGTTAACCAAGTCTAGGGAAACATGAATCAACGGTAGAGATTAAGTGGTTAAACTTTGGTTGAATCTCCAATGTCTTGAGACTTCTAAAAATTCATTGGTGAACCTTCCTTGTGATCATGTTCAATCATGTGTTTGGATTCCCAATGATTCAACTAATGCTTACCTTAATTTCTATGCAACGCTTCCTACTTAGTGCCCAAATTCAATGTATCTAAATTAAAATGAAATGTCAGCTCTAGAATACTTGGTAACATACTTGTGCTTACTCGGTAACTTTGAACTCTCTTCTTGGTATTTATGAGTTCTTGGTAACTGTCTTTGCATGACTCGATATTCGTAGCTCGCTTGGTGCTTGATAACTCCTTGGTGCTCAGTGCATATCTCAGTTTCATTTATCGACTGTGTCTCCTTCATTATGCTGACTTACATGCTTTGGCTGCATTCATTGATATGACTTTGTATAAAAGTAATGACAACAAAATCTCTTTAGGAGTAACAATCTCCCCCTTTACATTAGTTTAGCATTTTGAAAAAAAAACTTCAAATTCATCAAAATTTTCAAAAATTCAAAAACCTTATGAATCCCCCTTTGATAATGCTCCTCAAAATTTTAATATGTATAGCCACCTTATGTATATCTATATCTCCCTTATGTATATCCCTTATGTATATCCCCCTTTTTTTGACAAACATGCCAAAACAATACTCACTTATTCTTATCTTCTAGAGATATCCTATCAAAAATGTGTTTATACTTAGTCTTTGCATCAGCTAGGGCGGCCTCCCATGTTTCCTTCATTGTTTGCATAAAAATAATCTATGTAGAAACATCAACTGCCATACCAATAATAGTGTCCAATGAACTTCCATCGGGAGTAGCATTTAAATCATTGGATTTCTTCAAATGCCTTTGGATGGATTCCATGCAGGTAATAAGTGTTTCTTGTAGCTCTAGGAGTTCTATCCTTAGTGTGTGTTATGCATTTCTTATCTTTTTTTGCCTTCCCATTTACTGCTTGACCTTTGAGTAATAGGCTTGTAAAGATCTAGGCTTGGTTGAGATGGTCTTCAACTACTCGGTTAACTCTTGCTCAATGGATTCCTCTTTCTCCTTGATATCCTTAAGGAATTGTGAAATGGAACACAATTGTAGAAATAGAAAAAGAATATTAGACAATTTTTTCTCTATATCAGTACATGCTTTTGAAATAGATACCTTGTCTAGTGCAATGCTCTTTAGAATATTTTGGTCAGTTTTAGTTCCATGCTCTTCTAATCAACTTTCATCATGTAGTCAGTTGTATCTTTTTTTGGTTCTCAAACTTTTTGAATTAGATCTACAACTTGATTTAGAAGAATTGCCTCCTCATTGATAGTAGCATCCAGTACAATCTCTTGTAGTACTTCTTTGACATCTTTTACGTAATATGATTGGTTGGCTCATATCTACATGTTTCCTCTTTGTTAATTTCTTCTTCTTTACTATCATGATATCACAAGTAGATAATTTTGTGGAATGGGATGCATTTAATGCATTAGATGTGGTCTCTATAGCATCAAATACACTTTCAGCTTTCATTTCTTCTTGCTTGTCTTTACCTTTAGTTATCGGTGACTCCTCTTTATTTTCCTCTTACTTTTCTTTGGTCTTTTCTTTAGTCTTTTCTTATGTCTTTTCCTATCCATCCTCGGTCTTGTCCTTTTCTTGATCCTTTGAAATCTCACTGACTTTCTCTTGTTGTAGTGTGGTGTTCTTACTAGAAGGTGCCTTGGTGTTTTGTACTTTTTTGGGCTCGGTGGCCTTAGGCTCCTCCATTTTCCCTTGTTCTTTTTCTTTAGGTGGTTCAATGCATTTCTCCTCAGTATTGGTTGCAACATTAGACATTCCAATATCAACATCCAAATACTCATTGAATCATTCTATAACTTCCCCTAATATTTTTGCATCAAAAAATTAAATAGTACCCATTTGTGCAGTCTTTGTTTCCTTTTCTATTTTACATCTTTATCTTTGGAAATTTTGGTGGCACGGTCCTTATCTGTAATATCTTTAATCAATATTTCATCTTTATCCAATGTAAGATCAATAATATTTTCCTTACCTTGCTCTTTGGTAGCTTGATCTTTTCCTATCTCATCTTCCATGTATATAGAAAGAATTTTTTTCCATTGGATATTGGTCTCATTTTTTACTTTCTCTAACTCTCCAAGCATGATCCTTAAAGATCTACCTTTAATAAGAAATTGGATAGAGAAGTCCTTCATTTTATCATCTATCTAAGTTACAAACATTGTGGGTTGAGTTAGAATTAGGGATCTCTCCCGTATTTACTTCTCAATATTTAATGCATACTTCCATTTAGCATCAATTTTATTATATAGTTCACTAGGTAGATGGTTAAAAACTTCAATCAGTGTGAGCTTGAACTTGTACAAAGTGAAAACAATTGCCTCTTTTATTTTGGTTTTATCTTCTTCATTCTAGTTGTTATACTCCATATATCTGACTCCTACATTTCCTCCATTCTTCTTACGTAACTCAAGTGACTCATCTAGAGTCATTTGCAATCAACCTATGCTTATATTCTTATGTTTGCTTAGATCTTCAATGTCGATCTCACTGTCTTCTTCTAACTTTAGGTTTCTCCTTGTCCAAATTGTAGCTTTCTTACTTCTCACATACATTTTACCTTTTGGTTCTTCTTCTTCTAATTTTCTTTTTTCTTTTGGTGCAGATGTGGACCTTGTGTTTGGTCTAGTAGTTGTAGTACTTGGTAAGGCCTTCATTTCTAGTGGTTTCTTTCCTTTTATGTCAAAGGGTCCAGCCTCATCTGCTTCTTCATAAAATTTGAGATTCTTTGACAGTTTCGCAATCATTTTATATGTCCTCCTTTGGGATTTAGGTATTAGGATTCATTTTTTATCTTCTATTTAACCTCTTCATAAGTGTGATATCTCTTGGCTCTTTTGTCAGCAGGATTCGCTAAGAGAGTTTCTATTTGTTGAGATGCAATGTCTATGTCCATCTCATAGCCCATAGGTTGTATCCAGGTGCTCCTTGGCTCAATTGCCTTAATGATGCATGTGTCAGTGTTCACTTCAAAACAAATAGTGTCATGATATTTCTCAACCAATTGGGGTGATACCCTAAAATTCTTATGCATCTTAGCTTGAAAATTGAAAAAGTAATCATTCATTATCATGCCAATATTTTCACCCAGGCTTAGGATGTAATTATTTATTTGATATATGATAGGCTTCTCAGTACTCCATGTAATATCACCAATAGATGGAAAGAAATTCAAAAAATAGAAATATATGCATAAGAGAAACAATCCAAACTTGAAAGTGTTTGTCTTTTATTTCCTTATGGTATTCATATTATCCTCTAATTTCTTCAACAAAATCTCACAAATATCAATCTGCATGTTCTTCTTCACAATTTTGTACCCAAAATCTATAGCACTACATGGTACATTGTCAACTCTTGAAGATTGAAACACTCGGTAGGATATGACATTACACACAAATTTCAGTTCAGGGTCTTCAATAGTAGATATCTTCAAACCTCTACCATCCCATTTTTCCTTGGTAAATTCACTCAATTAATCCATCTCAATTTTCCTTAGAGCCTTTGGCTTATCTCCAATCAGGTAACTAGTTAGAATGCGTAAAACATCTTTTTTATCTACACTAGTTGTTCAAGCCACATGAATTGGTCATGAAATCGACTAAGAACCATTCTTATCCACTCTATTTTAAATACTTTCAGAATATGTAGGACATGATTCAAACCCTTTGAATCTAGATGAACATAGTCATCCTTCAGCTTTCCATTCGCACATAGTTTCTAAAATGACGCATCAATCTTAGATTTGCATATATCCTCAACTTTACAATGGATGAACACACATCTTCGATCAATATAGCCCTCAATGGAATTTATGTTAGAGCTCCTATCTTATCAGTTATTTCTACTATTGTTGGAGGTATCTTACTTATGCTTAGGGTTCACGAGTTTAGCATTTTCCACAACAACTCGATTCTTAAGTTTAGGTGTCATTCTTTCCAATTTCTTTGCTAGATTTACTTAGGGCTTCTCTTTTCTTAGCTCGGTTGCACAAAAAAATAGTGCAACACCAAATAATATTCAAATCTGTTCACTGATCTTACAATAGATTGAAATAGTTTAGTAATACCTTTTCAATCGCTCAAATTCTCTTGAGGACTCAATTCTGCAACTTTGCTCACAATGCTCTAGAAAATGATAAGTAACAATAATAGACGATGTAGTCTATTTATAGATTTTTCTAGTTTTAGGGCTTCCAACGATCATAAAGTAAAATTTACTGTTCCACTGACTTACTTTACCGATTACCTTTACCATTTCCTTTTACTAAATGATACAACATTATAATTCCTTTCACCGAATAAGTATGAAACATAAACTCAATAGTATGTATTCAAATACATCTAAGTATGCAAATATGGATCTCTGCACATATACTAGGAGCTGATTTAAGATTTAAATATTTTCTTTGTAGTTCCTATACATACCTTATAATTGATTAGGCAAAGTCAGTTGCACCCAATCCAGAGGATGCGGTGCCCTCAGCTATCTTGAATGATGTTCCATAATCCATAGTCTTTCTTTTCCATGTCATATTCATCTTCTCTCTCATCTCTTCAACATTTACTTTCAATTTCTCATATGTCTCTTCTTCGAGAGGAACTTTGCCTCGGTACCTACAGTCTTTGCAAATGTGACCCAACATATAAAAATGGAAGCATGTCATGCCAACATTTCTCCAAGATCTGCTATTGTTCCTACCATGTAGTAACATGCAGTTTGAAACAATATGTCCATACCTTCCACAGACTAAACATGATATCCTTGTATTTTAGTCTCATGGTATAGATGTACTATGTTGGTTACTATGAATATTCTATCAATTTGGTACCCATTTTTCATTTCTCCTCTGTGATCTACATTCTTCAGATTTTTTACCATAATTGCTGCAAGTACTGCAATAGCCATCAAACTTTGGCCTTTCTTTTTTTATTTATAGTTCTTGATCTGCATTCAAGTGCTTGGTGCCCATAGTTATTGCACTTATAAAATTATCCATCAAACTTAGGTGAACTCGGTGACTTACCCCTTTTTCTTATGCATACATTTTTATTATGTCCAAGTTTCCCACAGTTGTAGCAACCAGGCTTGTCTGACTTTAGTGGGGCAGAAGTGTCTTGATTCTCAACTTTATTAGAGGACTCTTCTTTCTCAGTAATTCTCTCACTATTGAATCCAAGTCCATTTTTGTCTCTTGGTTGTTTATGACCTTTAATATGTGCATCCAATGATCTCAGTGCTTCTTCATTTCTCTTTAGTACCTCATTGGCTTCTTTTTCATATTTCAATTCACTGGCCAATCTTTCAATTTCACACTTCACTGCTTGATTCTCAAACTCTTTCTCAGCTATTCTAGTCTCAAACTCTCTTTTATCTTCCTCTTCTAATCTCAATGCATCTTTAACTTCTCCCTTAGACTCGAGTATCTCATTCATTCTTATTCCTTTTTCTTCTTGATCTTTCTTTGCTGCGTTCAGTTTCTCAGTGAGTGTCTTGTTCTTTTCCATGAGTTTTGCAATGGCTTATTCAACTTCATCATTCAAAATACCTTCAGATTAAATTTCAAGAGTATCAACATGTTCTTGTGTGGATTTTAGTTTACTACACAACTAATTTCTCACTTTCAATGATTTTTCTAACTTTCTTTTCAGATCTTCAATCACCTCT
The DNA here is from genome assembly GCA_018584345.1 of Thuja plicata. Lineage (NCBI taxonomy): Eukaryota > Viridiplantae > Streptophyta > Pinopsida > Cupressales > Cupressaceae > Thuja > Thuja plicata. The sequence goes on along the minus strand of MU226983.1, from coordinate 72,367 downwards.
TGTGCATTCTCTAATTCAAACACAAGGCTCTCAATTTTCTTAGATTTCTTGTAACTTTCCATATCTATTATCTTTACTCTCAGGTGGTTTAACCCTTTTCTCAAGAGGATAGCTCTTATAACAATTGTTGGAATAACTTAGGAAAGTTAAGAACTAAGAGGGGAGGGGTGAATGAGTACCCTTAACACTTTTAAGCATACAAGCTAATCAATTACCAAGTTGAATACATTGCATAATATGAACATAAAGTTAATAACTCAAATCATAAACTATGAAACACATAACACAAAGATTTTTGGTCACGCAGAATCCTTTGTTAGAGGAAAAAAATGTGGTGGGGATGATACCCACAATCCTTCACTTCTATAGTATAAAGGTTGTTCGGTTAGAGATACAATTTAGCTACTTTTGATAGCTTACCCTATTAGGAGTGTAATACGTACCCCTTAGTCTGTCTATCTGTGTCAATTTCTAATCTCTTTTAGGAATTTTGATGTATGTGTGGTTATTTCAGTTGATCTTGAGGGTATTTATGTATTGCATTTTAGTATATTATTGATCCATTATTATCATGATTGTATCTTCTGAGTATATGTGATTTATAGTTATTTAATGATGCTTATGTATATGTTAGGATTTCATTTTGGTTATGGTTTTCTGACAATACTGACCTTAGATTTATATGCACATTGATAATTGTGTGTTTTGTGTTACTGTTTGATGTGCTTGGTATGGTATGGGACAGAGTTGTAGTTACTTTCTTTGGTGAGATCCACATGATAACCTGGTCTCAACTATTGTTTGCCATATGATATATGCATGTATGTCCGTCTTTGTGATGACAGGTTTGCAAGTACCGGGCTACGTCTTCCCTGAATTGGCAGGAGTGAGCGTGCCCTATCACATTAATCTCAATTGTAAGAGAGGGGAGATAGTTTTCAGGTCCAAATCCTATCCTAAACCTAATTGTCCTAGTTAGTGGACAAGTATCTGTTTTGACTACCCTTACCAAATTCCTGTAGCTGACAGGAATTTGTGTATCCCCTTCCTTGATCATGTTTGATTTTGCTTATGTTTGATTTCAGGTGCTTGATGCGATTATGTGGGTGATATATCATGTTATTTATTTAATTGAATATTATGGTAATTAATTATTAAATATAGGGTATTTAATTAATTGAAAATTAAATTTAATACCCATGTTTAATTGAAAGTTTAATTAAAGTGCAATTGTTGAATATTAATATTTAATTGAATATTTAATTTGAAATTAGAGTGAATAGGCTTTTATTCTTAATTAAATATTGAGCTGCATGAATAATTGTGATTTAAATATTTAAGTTATTTAAATTAATATTTTATTAATTACATGTGCAAGATTATGTTGAAAACGTATTTTCAAACTCAAGAGATCTCAACTTGATTTTAGGATTCAAAGTTGAGTTGTGGAATTAAAAGATATTTTAATTAATTAATTGTTATTTTGTTTCAATTTTGGGTAGAGTCCTTTTAGGAGTTAACTGAATGTGTTGTCATGAGGGTTTGCATGTCTAGGGGAAATTGAATCCCATTAGGAGGGAACTGGGGTTTCATTTTGAGAGGACGGGTTTTTTTTTGGATTTGGAGAGCTCTTGGTGATTTGAGATTTTTGAAGGATTGTGGATTGTTGTGGTTTCTTATTGCTTTGAGGATTTCAGGATTTTTCTTGCTTATGTGTGTGCTCAGATCTTCATAGTTGCCAGATCTATGGTTGAATTGTGCTTGAAGGGTTTCAGATTTGCTTCCATCTTCCAAGCTACATTCTTCCATTTTTAGCATTGGACTCAAGGTAGGTTTCATTTGCCATGTGTGGTTTCAATTTTGTAGATCTGAGGTTTTCAATGTTGATCTAGTGCATATTTGTTATTTTGGCTTTTAAATGGCTTATTGTTGTTTCTATATTTTTGGGTGTTCATTAAAACCCTAGATCTGAATTCCCTCCATTTTATGTATTCTTAGCATCATAGGGTTATGCTATCAAAATTTTGAGAAGAAATTCCCTCTAGATCTCTTAGAAAACAAAAAATTAATCCTTGGTATAGTTTAAACTATAGGGAAAATTAAATTTATGGTTGTTATTGGTTTCAATGTTTCCGGGTATTTATGAGGAGCTTAGATCTATCATTTTCATGTTAAAATATTTCTTAGCATAGTACCCTTGTACTGTCAAAATTTCGTGAATAGATCTCTTATAATTCTCTTATAAACTAAAAAATTAAACTTTGTCTATAGTCCTAACTATAGAAGAAAAAATAAATATTTGGTTCCTATGTTTTTCATTGTGAAAAATTAAATCAGTTGGAAAAACCAACTCTCTGTATTTTATACAGACTGGTGAAAATTTAATAAAAAAAAAAAAAATTACCCTTACCATTGAATTTTCCGTTTCAGATTTTTAAAAATAAATAAATAAATTTAATTAAAAATTGAAGTTCTTTATTTAAAAAAAAAAATCATAAAGTGGGGGGGTGGGACCCCATCCCCACACCCCTGCGCCATGATAGGCGCACAACCCTTAAGGTTGCAGGCCGTCCGGTCGCCATCGGCGCTGGCAGCCATGGTAATAAAGGTTGGGTGGGGAGGGGAAAGACCGCTTGGGTCTCGCCCCCCCCCCCCCCCCCNGCGCCATGATAGGCGCACAACCCTTAAGGTTGCAGGCCGTCCGGTCGCCATCGGCGCTGGCAGCCATGGTAATAAAGGTTGGGTGGGGAGGGGAAAGACCGCTTGGGTCTCGCCCCCCCCCCCTCCCACCGCCCACCCCAATATAGAGTTTGTTTAAAGGAATTTTTGTTTTAAAATTTTGTTTTTATTTAATATTATGTATTATGGCATTCGGTATTTTAATTAGTTAATGGCATTCATTTTTTTAATTAGATTTTTATTTAATATTAAAGTTAGTTAATATTTAATTTGTATTTTGATTTTTTTTATTTAACAATTTATAATATATTTGAAAATATAAATATCTATTAATTGGTATTATGAGTAGTTTATATTATATATCTTATAATATGACTATTTAATAATATTTTTAATTATTAATTTGTTTACTATTAATTTTTATTAATATATGAATATTAATTTTAATTAATAGATGTATTATTGTTAATTTTTATTAAATACATAATTGTTTTAATTTAAGTTAATCAATAAGGATTATAATCTGAAGGGATTGGAGACTATAGTTTTAGACAACTAATTGATATATTTAATGATTAATCTGATATATTATTTAATTACTAGAGGTAGATTTAAATGGAGTTAATGCAAGTAATCTTGATTATTTCAGATTAAGTGATTGTCTAAATGGAAGTTATGATTCACAGTATCTATGAATGATTATTTGCTTAATAGTTCACTTTTTAGTCTTTTAAGACGTTTTTGTTTCTAGGCATCATTATGGATCTATTGTGCTTGAATGTGTTACTTTTGGGGGCATTAGATGGCCCTAGGACTTAAAACCAGAGGTTTTGGGATGGTACTTTCTGTATGAGGTTATTATGGTGTCAGTTTGTGTTTATATGATGATGTCATGGTCCTGATTTCCTAAACCCACCCTAATTCAGATATGATGTATTGTTTGGTCCTGTGAGCACTATGGATGTTTTGTGGTTATTGAGAACCTATGTGCACCTGAGTGGACAGGTTGCAATTTTATTTATGATCTATCTTTATGATTCTCTTTTCTGAACCTAGGTTAGGTTACCTAGTTGTATAGTAGGAGGTGGCTTGCAATAAGTGTCGGAGCCCACAAGTGGCTGCTAGGATCGCTTATTGTAAGTAGTGGTAACAAGTGATAACATAATTAATCTAATTAGGATGCCCTATATTAAACTAATAATATTAATGCCTCACCCATGCTTGAGCGCTAGTATAGGTTGAGATGGAGGATGAGATGATGCTTGCCCCCTTTCAAGGTGTGGCTTCGGGCATCATTAGTGATCTTGTCTATATGAAAGGTCATTGATGCCATGTATAGTCACTTGGGTGCCATAATCCATTAAGGGATTGCTAGGAAAAAACTCGAGGGTGTGATGTACATGATGACACCTTCCTATATATAGCTTAGGTTATCCTACGTGTGTCAGTACCTCTGGTGTTGTTTAGTGTTCCTTGTTTTGGATTAGAGTGCTTCTAGGATCTTCCTATGCATGTAGTATGAGGTCATGTATACCTTGTTTGTATTCTTTTTGTATACCCTGTGTGATGGGCCTATTACTATCTCCTCAGCATGGTGGGAGTGGACCTTTGGTTCCACCTGGCCGGGTGGTAGTGCTTCTTATTACCATTGAGATTCTGACAGATTCTTCTTCATGCTTGGATGTTTCTTATTACAGTTTCATCTTCCTAGTCTTTTGGAGACTTACTCAGTTACTTGAGATGTGTTTTGTAGCATATGTATATATTGGTTATCATCCTTGGAGGATGCATTGTATTTTTTATTATGTATTATTACATACCCTGTGATTTGTGCAGTGGATGTTGATTAGGTAGTGTACCTTATGGTATCATATGTATATGTAATCATTTATTATGAGATGTATATAATTGGTTTCAGATTATGTAACCTTTATGTTAGTTCTTATATTTTTTAATCATAGATTAGTTTTTTTAAGTAATTATATGTCAAGGAACCCTCGAGAAATGTTATCTATGTATGAGTTGTATTTCATGTATGTCATGTACTTCATTGTGTTGCTTCCGCATTGTTATCATTATTGTTTGTAAACATTTTTAAAAAAAAATTATTTCATGAACTTGGTGTCATGTTTAGGTTAAGTTCTCCTGGGTTCCCTGGTAGGGCATTACAAGGAGTATTATACTCAGCTAAGAGTACAAAAGACTTATTCAGTCTACCTTGCTAAAGGATTTTACAATCTCTAATCTAAGAGATGTACTCGGTTAGAGGATTTACAAAATATAAAGACCTGTTAGGGCCTACCCAAAAATGGGATTTTTACTTCTCTGATTATAACAAAATTAAATACAAAATGTCTGATAGAAATGCATCAATCAAATGCAGTCTAGATTCATTGTGCTCAATAAATTTGTTACCTTATTCTGCATTCGGTAGCTTAGTATTATAAGCTCTACTTCATTCTTCATATGTCTCCTTTTCTTCTCCTTGCAATAACTTCATCAACTCTTCAACTTTATTAACAAAAACATCATCACCATCCTTCAAACTAATCTCTTATACAATTTCCAGGTGGTTAACTATGACTTCAATGGTTAACCAGATCTAGGGAAACATGAATCAATGGTAGAGATTAAGTGGTTAAACTTTTTTTACATCTCCAATATCTTTTGCCTTCTAAAAATTCATTGGTGGACCTACCTTGTGATTATGTTAAATCATGTTTTTGGATTCCCAATGATTCAACTAACACTTACCTTGAATTCTATGCAATGCTTCCTGCTCGGTGTCCATATTCAATGTACCTAAATTATAATGAAATGTTGGCTCTAGAATACTCGGTAACATACTTTTTCTTACTCGGTAACTCTGAAATCTCTTCTTGGTGTCTATGAGTTCTTGGTAACTATCTTAGCATGAATTGGTATGTGTATCTCACTTGGTTCTTGATAACTTCTTAGTGCTCGATGCATATCTCGATTGCCTTCACCGACTGTGTCTCCTTAATTATGTTGACTTACATGCTTTGGTTACATTCACTGATGTGACTTTGTATAAAACTAATGACAACAAAATATCTTTAGGAGTAACAATTTCAACTCTTTTCAAAGTAGCAAAGGAGGAGATCTAGCATTGATGGTGATAATAGAATCTAGGGTGTAAAAGAAAACTTGCATCACCCCCAAAAAATTTAATGTTTCAATAAGGGATATTTGTGGAAAGGTCACTATTTTTCATAAGTTTTATATTTTGCACAAAATCTTATGCAAACCTTCTAAGTGGTGAAATAAATTTAACGGTGAAAGAATCACAATAATATATTGTGGCATTTATGAGATATTTGAGTTTTCTAAGAAACTTATCTAATAAAACTTCAAATTCAATTTTAAGTGCCTTAGACGCCTCAGATGGGCTTGAAAGTTGACGCAAATATGCTTAAGCACATAGTACCATTGTATGTATCATCACACACCTTACAACAATATATGATGAATAAAGATCTGACACTCATATTGAAATTTATGTCTCCTATAAGTTTGACTACCAAATATATAATTAAATATTTTTTCTAAGTCAAATATTGGTTATCTAGGGTTTTGATGCCTAAAAATAAGGGATTTCACTTTCCATAACATTCTAGGGCGGTTATATATTCCATGTAAAGAAGATGAATAGGAAATGATAGAAGATAGCTTTAATAGTGCATATTGTGGTTCTAGCTTATAGATTATTGTCTAAATGCTATAATTTCATTTCATTGGGATAATAGAAATCATCTCTTCATTGCATTTTTCTATCTATTTATCAAATTTTGTTGTGTTTGATTTTGTAAGGGGAGTACCCTTCATTAGAAATTTCCAAGCATTGAAGATGACATCTATGATCAAGCTCATATATTCCCTCCATGAGTGAAGATATACATGAGCTCCCTTCCTAGCATCATTAACCTTTCATGAAGGGTCGAAGACAAGGAAAATTAATTGGAAAATATTTAGAATTGTGTTTCAACATTGTTTACTTCAAACTGAAGGTTTATTTCAGACATTATTTTTGTAGTGAAGGTTGAATTCTCTTGGGGTTAGATTAAGGAAAACCCCTATAATTATATTAAAACACCATTTTACCTCTTATTATGTGTAGGTTTTAAGATCTAGGAGAAAGATGTTGTAGATATAGGTAGTGTGGACTAAGAAAAGAAGAATTAGGTCTCGTAAAAGTAACTTGGATGTTAATTATTGGCATAGTCAACAGCTAGCAAAATAGTCTGACACATTTTCTATGGAACTTTAGAGGATGGATTAGAGCAACATCTAGAGTTAAAATTCAATCAAGATATCATCTGCATATTTTACTAGGATTATGTCACCTAGTGACAATGTCCACCCATTTTGAACCCAAATTTCAATGACAGGTTCCTCTATAATTCCTCTTCTAGATCTATATTTGAAATTGCATATTAGACGTGTAGCTTGCTATTTATGTTGATTATTATATAATTTTACATCAATCAAACAATAAATAAATATTATAATTCAATAACCAATTCATTTGTGACTAGCTCTTACCTACCTGAATTTGTTTAAAGTTGGGAAAATTGAATTACTCCCCCAATGAAATTGTTGATGTGAGTGGGTTAAATTTTTAGTTTTCATGTGCTAGCCTAGTAATCCCCATTTCACAACATTTCACATCCTCTTGTACTAAAATATCCTCATGGATAAGAGGATCTTTAGGAGAGGAGTAGAGTAATATAAAGATGTTTAGGTCACTATTACATCTATGAAACATACTCATCATAAAATAAACTAATTGAACATAAAATGAAGCAAATTTATTTTTTCAAATGGTATAACCATGACATAAGCAATAGAAATGTGAATTATTTTTATTAATCAACAAATGGTAGTACATAAAAAAATGATTTTAGAAATAAATGCCTTTAAATCTAAAAAAAGTCATGGAAAAATAAGATTAAAATTAAAAATCAAAAGATATGTAAGTGTAGAAGAGTTGAGTTCATTAAAATGAGATGTATTGAAATGTACCATAGCCTAGAGACATAAAATAAGATCAAAATCAATATTATTAATTGGAGGGAATAGCTGACAATATCCAACTTTAATCCCAAAGGAGATCTAAATGTTGTGTATGATTTTTTCCTCTTTTTGTTGCATTTTGTTTTATGTGAATGTGCAATGACTGGGTAAAATGCTAGGAAATTGAAAATATTTAGCATAAATAGATAGATACAAAATTAAAAGATAACATTGAATACAAATTTGGAAATGAGATGTAGAGAAGAACCTATCATTTAAATTTGGAGCTAAAAGTGTTGGTCAAGTGTACTAAGTGTTTGAAATATGTTGAGGCTAGGTGACTGAGAGGGGGAGGTGAAATAGGAACCAATAAAACTTAATCATTTATTCCTTTATTAGATTATCTAATCTGATTGCATGCATGAAAAAAAAAAGTAATAAACATCCACAACACTTGACACAATATTTGGTTACCCAGAAACCTTCCAAATAGAAAGTAAAATTGGCGTGGGGATGGTACCCACAAGATTTATTACTGCAGTATAAATTTAGCCTGTTAAATCTTACAATTGACCACTTGTGATGGCCTTCCCTATTAACAGAAATAAGGATTCTTAGGTCCACCATGTGAAAGGATTTAGTACAATACAATTAAGTATGAAACTCTATTAGGATATTTGTAAACAACCGTTGAGTCCACCTTGTTAGAGGATTTTGTTGATGCACCTGTTAGGATGAACCAGTAGATGATCTTCTATGCAACTCTAATTTTCTAAATAAGAGCCAATGATATAATACTAATCACCTAAATGTGATGGATGAGTCTCTATTGTTCCTTATACTATTGTAGCCTCTTAATCAGTCTACCACTTCATATTTGCATACACACTTCTTCACATGTATTTGGATAAACAAAATACCTTATATTTATACATTATCCAAATCAAATAATTTTGTAAGTTGGGTTCCATAATATACATTAATATCAAACAATATAAGCTAAGTTGGCCCAAAACTATTACTCGGGTCCAGGAATCTACTCGGGTGATATACTGGCACTCGGGCTATACTTTGTACTCAGGTCATATTAATCACTCACATAATACTGATTACCACTGTCTGCTCAGTCGACATTGCCACTACTTGGGTTACAATGTAACTACTCAGGTTGCACTGTTGGCGTGGTCAATTCTATGATGACTAAGTGCTTTGGCACTAATTGGAAACATGTCTTGCCATAAGGTCATCAATCTCCCCCTTTGGCATTAGTGACCAAAAATGCCTATCATGTTCAAATAGTGTTCACACTCTGAGCCAAAACTCCCCCTTACCATATGCTTGAGTACTTTCTCAAGTTTTGACAACATGTCTATGACTCGGTTACAACTGACTCTATTTTGATTTTTCAAAATTGTTTTTGTAACTTTTCTATTATATATCTCTTCTTCTCTTCTCTTATATACATGTATTTCCTTATATGTATATACAATAACTTTCCCCCTTGTTTTTGACACAAATTCCAAAAATATATCTATATGGTAATAGCAAATTAGGATAGGAAATCACTATGTACCTTCAAAATCTAAGAAAAAGTGTTGTCCCAATTATCTTGCAACACCTTCAGGATGTTCAACTCAATCTATATCTATACTGAAAACTCCATCATAAGCTTAGCAACTGAAAAGATATTGTCATGTATGAGTGTCTTAGCATGAGCTATATGCTTCTGTATTACATGCATGTGTGGAAGGAGTTGGCTCTGCATAGTAGTAAGAGATTCCCTTGTCCTTGATTCTTCTCTTAGTAATTTTGCCTGCATGTATGTCAGATACTTAATCTTCACAAAGTGTACTAAACTTGAACTAGGGTTAAGTGCCAACTGGTTTGCACTTTCCTTCAAATTTGTATCCATCTTTGTCATCTTAGTCTTGATTTCCATGGTAAAGTTGGAAGTATCACTCAACTTTACAAATAATGAAGAAACATTATTAGCAGTAGTTTCTAGAGAGCTAATGAGATTGTTTAGCTTCATTTAGTCAATTGAATTCTTACATGCAACAGTTTCTAGAACTTTATGCTCAAAATTCCTTTATGCCTTCTACAATAGTTTCTCTTGACCACTTAAATCCTTATTGAATTTGTGAACTATATTGAAAATTTGATCCAAAATAGAGTCATTATCATCAACTTCTATTTCTAGAGCATGTAGGAATATACCTTTTATGTATTCTAACACTTGGTTTCTCTTCTTTTCTGCTTAGATCTTTTTTGTGTAGCTCTTTTCTTCCATAGCTACCCTAGTATATCCATCTACTCTACTGTCAAATTGGATAGATCCCGATTTGGAATCAAAATTTCTTCATCAAGATCAATACCATCAGTATCTATTTCCTTCTCTTTTCCTTTGATCTTTGGATTGGGTGAAGGAACAATTTCCTTACCTTTTCCACTATCATCCTTGACTTCATTATCTAGTGAATCATTACCTTTAGCTGAACCAACTGTAGCATCAATGCTCACTGAAGAAATATTCATAGTTTCCTTCTGTGACTTGGTTAGGTTTAGGCCAGTAGTAGGTGGAGCCTGATGCTCAGTTCCTACTAGTCTAGATGTATATTCTGTAGAATTATCCTTTCCCAGAGATAAGATGTTCTGTATAGGTGATTGGGGCAAGGATGTCATCACTTCTACTACTATATGTTATGTGTTGGATTCTTCAATAGTTTCCACCTCAGGTAAATCTACAACATTATTCATTACCTTGGGGTCTATACTTGGTACTTCTACCTTATCTTCTTCCTTGGTTTCCAATTTTGTCTTCCATATCTTTGTTGCGGCCTATACCACATCCTTTATCTTCTTGTTCAATATCTAAAAGGTCCTAAACCTTGGAGTGTGATTGTTTTCATATTTGGTCATGGCCTCTTTTACCTCTTTATTTGTCATAGTAGGCATGACATGCCTCAAGTTCTATTCTCTAATATCCTTTTTTATTTGGATTACATTCCTCCAGGGAACATATATTGCCTTGAATAGATCTTCAGTCATATGAATCTTCAATTCAGATGGATCATACTTCCATCTTGTCATTTTCTCGACAACTGCTTCCTTAATCTGCTTTTGTTCATCCTTAGTTCTAGAAGCGTATTTGAGTGATTTTAGAGAACTCATACCACTACCTTCTCATAGTTATTCAATTTTATTTTCAAATGTAGGTGGGGGTTTCTTAAATATGACTGTATCTTCTTCTTCATCTTCCTTAGGCAATATAAGTTTCCTTCTAGATCTTCTTTTAGTGATGACAAAGGTAGCGATTTTGATTTCTACTTGGGGGTTACCTTCTTCTTCTTCTTAGGAGATTCAATTTCTATCTCTTCCTCTTCATTTTTAGGTTCATCATCTTCTATCTTAACTTCATCTTCTTTGCTTTTAGAGATAGAAGGAGGAGAGTATGAATTTTTGCCATATTTCTTTCCAAACTCCTCTAACCTCTTCTTTCCTCTTTTCAAAATCATACAAATCTCAATTTCCAATGAAATTATGCTCTTGGCTTCGTCATAGGTACCAAAGTATGGTACTTTTGGGTCAACAGGCTCATTCACAAGAGCCTCAATGATCTTTGGTCTCATCTATGTTAACCTCATATGCAAGAGGTTTCACCCATGCAACCCTAGGTTTGACTACCTGAATGTATACTTTATCATAGTCAAATAGGAAGAAAACATCATCTTTGTAGTCTTCAACCAATTTTTTAGGAATTTTATATCTATTTTGGATCTTCTATCTGAACTCCTCAAAATATGCATCCATGATGCTCTCAAAATTGTCTCCTAATTCTGCTATGAAATCATTTATCTGATATACTATAGGTTTGTCCTTCTTCCAAACAATTGTGTCTTTGGAAGGGAAAGAATTCTAAATATAAAAGAATATGTAGACTAGAAGTGAACCAAAATTACATGGATTCCTCTTTGATGCTTGAATATTTTCCATTTTCTTTCTCAATTGGATGAGCTGCAACTCGGTAAGGTCGAATGAAAGGTTGTTCCTGACCACCTTGTATGCCAAGTCCACAACCTCACATGGTATGTTGTTTGGTCGGCTAGAACTGTAGATTTTGTGTGCAATTACATGAATTCCAAACTTCAATTCCATGTCTATAACCCCATTTAATCTCCTGCCTCTTTCTTCCCACTCGGCAAGAGTCTTCTTAGTTAGGTCATTCCGGGGTAGGGTTTTGGTAGCTTTTGACTTGTCAAGAATAGGATACCCTATAACACGGTGTACCATTGTCTTGGTAATCTTCATTGGTTGCTCTAGCCATATATGCATGTTGTGAACATAGCTTAGAAAAAACCTAATCCACTTAATCTAAAATTTCTATGGCATATGCATGATATGAGTCAAACCCTTGACTTCAAGGTGTTTATGTTCTAGATTTAGCTTCCTGGATTCACAGAGTTTCTCATATTCTTCATTCATTTCCAATGTCCCTAGTTGTTGAATTATGCAATGATAGAAGGCTCAGATTTTGTTGATCAATAGTACCATTAAAGGAATTAGGGAATGAGCTCCCATCGGATCTATCTCCTATGCAATCACTGGATGAAGCTTAAACTTTAGAGGTTCCTAGATAGCATTCCTCACCAACATCTCAGATCCTTTCTTAACCTTTTTGTTGGATGTAGATGCCATAATGCTTGGAGGTTTGATTAAACTTTGCAACTTAAAGATTTCAAACACAAATTCTCTCTGAATCGCTTAAGGCTCTAAATCGCTCTACAAACTAAAAATTTTGTAAACAATAACCTTTCCAATTCATATTTTATAAGAGATTTTACCGTTGATTTTTCATTAAATGCTCCATACATGGTAGCTGGCATAGCTTGGAATGAAGCTTGGTGAAAACTAACTTTTGCGTCCACAAATCCATACAACTCGACATAACTTGGTTAAGCATGTGTAACTCGGATGTAACTGAGATCCTGACTTGGTTAAAACTATAATGTGTCCTAGTGCATAAATATGCTAATTTGGACTTGCTAGCATGTCTGGAACTGATGTAGGATGACTTATATGCACAATTCTAGTAGTTTCCTTGCTTATTTATTTGGAGATGGTAGATCCACCCAACTCACTGCTTTGGGTATCAGTTGATCCTTCATTGTTTTGATCTAAACTCTTAGGAGATTTACTTACCCACTACTGACTCATCTGAGTTCTGATTTCATAAAAATTTTCTTTGCCTCTCTCAAAACTAGTATCTACTTTTTCTCTATTCGTGCAATTCTTGCTTAGATGACCGAGTTGTTTAGACACATAACATCTCTTAGTAGGATTCCTTTTTTTTGAGGTGAGTATTTGTACAATTTGTACCAATATGCCCATATTCACCACAATGACAAAATTTTCTCCATGTGTTGTAATCCCAACCAAAAATTTCTTTAGCTAGTTGTTTAGCAGGGTTCCATTTCTTATTTCTGCACTCGAAAGATTTGCGACCTTGTTTGTTAGAATTGAAACATTTTCCTTCAAACTTAGATTTTGCAATGCATTCACTTTCCCTATGTACATGTTTGTTGCATCTGTATCATTTACCATTAAAATTTGATTTTCCATTGCTCCAACACTTATTTATTGTGTATCCTAACTTGCCACAATGATTACAAGTAGGTTTGTTGTTATTTTGAGTTCCTTGCTGTAAGGATTCACCTTGTTTAGTATAACCTAATCCAGTCTGTCCATGATGTTTGAGTTGAGTTTTCTCTGTCAACTGATCCATGCTTACCTATGAGTTCACCATACTCTCATTGGTTTGGTTTTCAATATTGAGATCATTTTGTAGTCTTTCATTTCTGTCCTCAGATTTATAACTTCTTGATTTACATTATTGAGTTGATTTATCATATCTTCTTGTAGAAGTGACAAATGATAGATTTCATTTTCATTTCTCTATCATTTTCTGCTTGATTCTTTTGTTCCATGACTTCACATATTCTGACTGAATGAATTTCTTGTTCTCTTTTCAACACTCTAACTTCTTCATGTAAATTGAGATTCTTTGCAAGTAGGTCTTCAATTGTTGCATCTTCTTCTTTGAAACTTCTTTCTTTGCATAATTCTTCAATTATTTATTCTATGTAACTTTTATCATTCATCTGTACTGCTAAATCTTTTCTTCTTTTTAGGGAAAGAGAGAGTTGCTCCTTGATTTTTCTGATCTGATCCATGGCCACTTGTAGATCTATCTTTTTATTTTCAATGGCTTTGGCCACTTGTAGATCTATCTTTTTATTTTCAATGGCTTTCTCCAATCTGTATATTTCCATTGCCTCTAATCTTTTCTCAGACTGTTAAACTTCTATTGAGAGAACCTTTACCTCTGATACCATTTGTTGGAAATATGTTGAGGCTAGGTGGCTGAGAGGGGTGGTGAATGAGGAATGAATAAAACTTAATCTTTTATTCCTTTATTGGACTATCTAATCTGATTGCATGCATGAAACTGAAAAGTAATAAACATACACAACACTTGACACAATACTTGGTTACCCAGAAACCTTCCAAATAGAAAGTAAAACTGGGGTGGGGATGGAACCCAAAATATTTATTACTGAAGTATAAATTTAGCCTGTTAAAGCTTACAATTGACCACTTCTAATGGCCTTCCCTATTAGGATAAATAAGGATTGTTAGGTCCACCTTGTGAAAGGATATAGTACAATATAATTAAGTATGCAACTGTGTTAGGAGATTTGTAAAGAATAGTTAAGTCCGCCTTGTTAGAGGATTTTGTTGATGCACCTATTAGGATGAACCAGTAGATAATCTTCTATGAAAATCTAATTTTTTGAATAAGATCCAATGATATAATATTAATCACCTAAATGTGATGGTTGAGTCTTTGTTGTTCCTTATACTAATGTAGCCTCTTAATGAGTCTACTACTTCATATTCGCATAAACACTTCTTCACATATATTTGGATTAAAAAAATACCTTATATTTATACCTTATCCAAATCAAATAATTTTGTAAGTCAGCTTCCACAAGATAAATTAATATCAAACAATAAAAGCTAAGTTGGCCCAAAACTATTATTCGGGTCCAGTAATCCACTCGGGTGATATACTAGCACTCGGGCAATATGTTGTCACTCGGGAAACATAGTAAACTCTTGCACTCAGGCTACATTGTGTACTCAATTCATATTAATCACTTGGGTAATACTGATTACCACTATCTGCTCAGTCGATACTGCCACTGCTTGGGCTACAATTTAAATGCTCGATTTGCACTGATGACTCAGTCAAATCTATGATGACTAAGTGTTTTGGCACTAATTTACAACATGTCTTTCCATAAGGTCATCACTAGGTTCCATAGACCCAAAAGAATTAGGTTGTTGTGTAGATTTTTACCTTCAAAATTCAGCCAAAAAATGTTCATCAGGTGTGTGAATCGATATAGACCAGGCATGTTTTCTTGTTAAAAGTTTGAAATTGTATGTCTCATTTTTCTCTACTCAATTTCACAAATTTTAGAAATCAGTGTAATTTAAATATAGAGAAGAGGGAAATATTTTTGTGATGTATAGGGGTTTGCCTAAGTCAAGCCCCATGTTGGTGTTTCCACCTCCACTACAACAATGATAATGAAAAAGAGAGCTTATCATTGGTAGGGTAGAGGATATATCTAAAATATAATGTTGAACAAAGTTCTTAATTGAAATGATATTAACTTAGGATTGATAATAGTGGTGATGCGATGATCCTTAGATAATTCCTCCAAGTTTTGATTTAATAACATAAAAATTAATTATAAAATTCATCATCAAAACATATATGAAGATAGGTGGTTGTATGTTGATGCTCCTTGCACTCATATCTAGTCTTGAATTGAAATGATTACTTGTGTATTCTTAGACTGTGAATGATAAAGAATCTCCTTATACAAAGTTCTCAAGGTAGTTTATATTTAGGCCAACTTTCAATGGTGATATTAAAATATTGAGATTAGATCACAAATGTTGAGAATCAATACTTCAAAATGCTCAAATTTGGGCCCCTTTTCGAGGGAAAAGGCACTAAGTGCCATAATCTAGCCAAAAAGGGACAAAAGAAAGGTGGTTGTAAGGTGCACAGGCCTGAGACATATGATAAGGTCACCTCATGAGCATATGACAACAAATTGGATGAGATAAGGCCATAATAGGCTCAAAATGACCTAGAAGGAGGCATGCTAGAGAAAGGGCGCAAAAAGAGTATGAAACTAAAAAAGGAGTTACAATTTATGACACTACAAGAAGAAATGAAATATATTACAAGAACTACCAAGGAATGAATAAATTATTTACTTGTGTAGATATCAAAAGTAATCAATAAACCCATGTAATCGTACAACAAAGCCAAAAGAAAATTCTATTGTACCTAAATATTTGTTAATGAAAATTAAATAAGCAATAAAAATCTACCCTTATAAGTTTCCAAAAATAAAAACCATTGTTATAGTTAGTTACAATATGCTAATATGTGAGGGCATCTCAAACGAGGTTTATTCTTCTCTATTAAGGGAATAGATAGAAATCACAAAATTGATGATTGATTTTCTTAAAGAGAGAATTAATAAAATTTGGGTTGTTCATGGATAAATTGTTGACATAATGATAGATACGTGTGATTTAATTGAGAAAATGATAAGGAATTTTATTAAAAAGAGACTAAACATGTCCAGGGTGCTAATGCTCTTTAATAATATTTAGTTGAAATAATTGATCAAGCCCTTATCGAATTGTTCAACTTCAATTTCCCTTCTTTAATAATAAATTTGTTACTATAAAATTTCTATTTTAATAATTTTAAAGATAGAAAACCAAAAGACATGTGAAATCTCATCAAATTTAAAATATATATAACTCTTATTGCTCTTATTGATTCTTTTTCTAGATGTGTACATATCCTTTTAAGATTATTGGTAGAGAGAAAGGATCATACATATTTTTAGTTCCTACCACAGGCAGGAATACTTATGCATTCATTCAGAATCAATTAAATGTCAAAGCATCAACCAATCACCATCCAAAATTAAAATATTTGCTAACTTTTCCAAAGTTTATAATTTTTTCAAATTTATTTTAAAATACACAAATTTTTTTTATCTATAATTATGTTGGATAATAGTACTCTATAGTCTTATTAGGATGACATCATCCTTTGAAATGTCAAAGCATCAACCAATGAGAAACAATAATTAAAATGGATTGACCAAATTTTCTTATGTTTGTATTTGTTTTTTGTTTTCATACAATAGTCATTTCACTATTCCATAGTATCACTCATTTTGTCCTATTACTTTTGGCAATATGTGAGGGATAAAACCACTTGTTTTTTATAATAATAATTTAATAAATACATACAATTATATATTTTTGTCCTATTTCTTTTGACAATGTGTGGGTGATAAATCCACTTAATTTTTTATATTAATAATTTAACAAATATGTACAATTATAAATAACTATATATTAAATATAATTGCATAATTCATACTTTTTATTAAAAATATATAATTATTAATAATAAATAGTAGAATCATTTGTATGAATAATAATAGGTGTTATGAATAATTAATAGTATGAGAAGTTATTGTTACATGTCTATTATCATTATTATAATATAGATCAATTATTACATGTATAATTATATGTGGTATTATTTGATTGTCAATAAATATTCAATTGAATAATTAATGCTTATTATTATATAGTTATATTAATAATAAATAGTAAAATAATTAATTTACATAATAATAGATGTTCTGATTAAGTAAAAGAAGGATTTGAAAGGTCTCAAAACCTTGTACAATAGCAACAAAAGATAGGTCAAAGAAAGATCAAAAAACAACTAAGGAGCCCCACCAAACAAGCCAAAGGAACTAACCATAGTTCCAACCAAAAGGAAAAAAAGGCCCAACTAGCCACAAATAAGGCAATCAAGATTTACATTTTTTCCCATCTTTATGTGAACGTAAGTTCATATCAAATGAAGGAGTTGAAGATTTAACTTTTTTCCCTTAACTGTTGTCCATCCATCCTCCACCTTTTCAACATCCTTCTTCCAGTCCAAAGAGGAACCAGAAGAGCCCACTAAAGGGCAGGTCACAATACCAGCCACAGGAGGGGCAGGACTGGCACCATTGTCATACCCCAAAATCCTCCCAAGAGAACCATGAGCAACATAACCAAGAGCACCAGAAGACAAAAACGCTGAACCAAGGACAACATCAATGATATGCACAGGGACAACACTAGCAACACTAGAAGGGACAACATCAAAGACAACAATAGTAGCTACAAATACGACATTAGCAGCATCAGATACATCATTAGAAGCTCCAGCCAGAGCTTGATCATTCTGAGGAGGACAAGAAGCCGATCCCCCATCCACAGAATCTTTACGAACCATATAATGTTTTCCAAAATCCCCCAACCACCAAGAAGGTGATTTCTTCGATTTAATCTTATCAGATACACACCACGCAGAAAGATGGCCAGTCTTGTGGCATTTCCTACATCTGAATGGGATACCTTCATAATCAATATTCTGAGTCTAAGAGCCCTTAAAAGAGGCCGAAGTGATCTTCTCAGGAAGAACCTTGGAAATGTCCATCTCCATAATAATACGAGTATATGTCATCTTATAAATTTTAGAGGAGTACATATCCACCATCTGAAAATCCTCAAGAGCCTCACCCACCGATTCCAAAAGAGAATCCAGCCATAGATGAAGGGGAAGATTCGGCAGTCTAACCCATAAGGGTATCTTATTAAAGGACTTAGAGAGAGGATCAAACCCCTGATACCAAGGTTTGGCCATCAAAGGGAAGCGCTCCTCCCAAGTGAAACAACAGTCACACAAAATAGTTTTCCTATATGCAGCATTATCAAACTTTACAATAAAAAAACCCCTTGCCACAAGGTATATCTAAACATGATCAGTTAAAAATGGTTCCCAATGTTCATAAATCCAAGCATGCAACTGAGAAAGAGAGGGCCAAAAACCCCTAAAATGAAAGATAGCAGCATTGGAAGAAAAATCTTCCATAGTTTTTAAAATCTCATCAACAGTATCAGTATCAAGATTGACCACAAGAGGGTTACTTATAGAAACAAGCACCACAACAGGAGTGGAATGGTTACCACTCCTCCTAGCAAAGGCCTAGCCATGGATGCCCACTTCAAAGGCAGCCACATCTGCAAAGGATAGCATAGGAACAACCCCTGTAACCACCCGAGAACCAAGCCCACCCGTCAGAGAAGGCCCAAACTCAGAAGAACCACCAGCCACCACCACAAGAGCAGTAGGACCAAGAGAAGAAAGAGCTTGAGTAGGAGAAGCAGTCCCAGGTGAGTGAGCATGAGCGGGAATTTTTATTTTTTTGAACAGCGGAAGCGACAACAGCAGAGGTCATTGCGGCAGATCGAATTCCATAATAATAGATGTTATTAATAATGAATATGATAATAAGTTATTATTATATGTTTACTATTATAATATAGATTAATTATTATATGTATAATTATACGTGATACTAGTTATCTAATTATTATTATATTTAATTAGTTAATTATAATATTGGTATAGCTATTATAATTGTATAGTTCTGATTAAGTAAAAATAGGTTTTGAAAGGTACCTGAAACCTTTTACAGTGCAGTCATAGGATAAGCATTACAGTTCAATATCAAAATGTGCAACAACACCAAAAGAAACAAAGGCCCTAGGCACCAAACACAGAAAAAGACAAAAGACAAAACACAAACAACAGTAAAAAAGACAACAAAAAGAAAACAACGATACAACTAGCAAGTATTCATTAGTTCTTTAGCCTGGATGACTAGGAGGTCCATGTTGTTTGCAGATGCCTTCAAATCCTCTAGATTAGCATCATTCTTTCTGGCACTGGTGTGAGTTCTTTTACCAGGCCCTATTCTTTCCATAATCTCCTTGGTATCTTCTCCCCTGCTTTGCTCCATTTTGGTCACTAGAATCTTATTATGGTCCGCAGAAGCCTTCAGGATTTGGAAACTATGCTCCCTGATTTGGAAATAATTCATAATTGTATAGTTATTATTTTAATAGATATTCATTAATTTTAACTTAGTGACTAAAAAATATTGTATATGGATCTTTTTTTTTGCAAAACCATTACTATACATATCTAGTTTTTGTTACATACATAAATAATTATTGCTACAATGTTGTTTAACTAAGCAATATGCTACAAATTTTACTAATTGATAGGAATTAGATGCAATGCGTCTTTTGTTTACTTCTAAGAAAACATTTTATGTTTTAACATTTAAATGTAAATGCTTCAAAGTTAACCTTTTCTCATTACTATTTGTCAAAATATTTAGTACATTATTACTACAATTATTATTCAATGAACTCCAATTTTTAATTTAACGATGTCAAGATTCTAATATTATCACTACAATTTATAACAATTGCAATTTCAATACAACACAATAGTTTATTACTATCATGTTGCAACATTTTCTGCTATAATTCATATTTCTTGTCCAAAAGTTACAATTCAATTCCCATATAAGTTTCTTACTAAATACTTTTAACACATCACATTTAACTTGGACATTTAACTTCGGCAGGAACTTTGACGCTTTGTGTCATTATTATATTGAAGATATCAATCACGGTGGAGATGGAACTACCCAAGACATAGCATTATGAACAGAGTTGATAGTCATTCAAGTTGGAATATTTAAGATCAAGTGTAGTGATTAAATATTTTGAACATTTACAATGTTTAGACTTTATTATTATTTTTTTAAGCAAAAGTGGGCAAGCCACTAAATATATTTATTAATATAGTATAAGCTGATTCAAGAGCTCATCTAGGAA
This sequence comes from Thuja plicata, assembly GCA_018584345.1. Lineage (NCBI taxonomy): Eukaryota > Viridiplantae > Streptophyta > Pinopsida > Cupressales > Cupressaceae > Thuja > Thuja plicata. Next base: position 51,733 of record MU226983.1, on the reverse strand, counting down.
AGAACCAACAAGAAAACCTAGAATCCTTGCTCAGGTACAATAAAGAAACTAGCTTTTGTGACAATAAAAAATACTGAAGAAGGAATTCAAGTACAAAATCACCATTTACATCATTGAGACAAATTGAGGATGGTCAGATCCTCAGACCAGTAGTGCTTAGTCAGTTTAGAAGAAAGTGTAGATTATGTCGGTTATGCTTAAAGGATCAGCTGAGTGAAACTTTTCATCGGTGTATCCTTGTCGGTAATGTGCAGTTTGGTATTTGTCATCAGTTTAACTTGGTCGGTGCTGGTCATCGGTGAATTCTATCAGTTGACCATTTTATCATCTCTATAGTTTGGTTGTGGAGCAAAATTTGATTGAGCAATATTTAGTAAATAAATATTATAGCTAAATACCCAAACTATAGACATAGCCGACTAAAAAAAAAAAAAAACTTTTGCTCAGGTGGAAACTTTGTCCAATCCTAAGATCTGCCCAAAGAATTGGGCATTTCCCTACCAAATTCAAGGGACAAATCTTCCTTGTCAGCATAGCCCAGGGTGGATAAGTGATATGGCCTCTAACCACTCCCATGTTCCTGACTAGCAATCTCCTCCCAATCAGCATTGACAACTATTGTACTTGGGGATTGTAGTATAGTTACATCTGCATATCCTTGTTGGTGACCAAATGTATCAAATTGGTGAAACTATACAGCTTCATCCCTTAGAATTGATGGTTCCCCTTCCTCTCAAATGTTCCATTCTTTTCCATGTTGTGATGGCTTCCATTTTGCAGTTCGGCAGGGGGATCATGTGGTGGAGATGCAGGGTTTGGCAACCCTAGGAGATCCAGAATAGCACTAGTAGTCTTTCTTACTCTGCTTTCTAGCTGCATTCCAAGCACCCTCGCTGTAACCTTGAGCACATTATTCATAAATTTGGGATTCTAACTGTCAAGCATTCTTTTTATCCTGTCACATGTCACTAGATAATCATGAAATTGTAGTAATTGATGTCGTGAGAATAAGCCCCCCACAAGAGCTTGGCCGCTCCATAAATCATAATGTTGCATGGTAATTTTTAGATTATGACCAATCCAAAATTGCTTGTGAATGAATTTAAGCGTGAAAATTTCAATTAAATGCACAGACTGAATCAAATCCATTGCATTGGATAGAAATATTGAGGCTAGATGAGAAGGGTAGAGGAACTATTTTGAAGTGGGGATGAGATGTTTCTCCCTGATTACCTATTTAATCGCCTGTTTGATAAAGCCCGGTTGTGCAATTAACATGGTCTAAAAAATGGAGTCACTGATAGTTGCCGGCAAAACCTCTTTGTCCACCCTTGGGGCTAACCATATCTTGTAGTTCTTTGGCAACACCTCCCTGTGAAGCTTGGAACAAGAATCGCATCGCATGCATATTTCAGATAAGGTCACCATTTCAAAACTGTGTTATTCCACCATGTAATGGGATTTCTATAAATAGACAGATCACACCTTATAGAAGAATCCAAAGCTATTCAATTCAATCACTTCAATACTCTGTGTTTTTCACTGTATTAATTCCTAGTTTGGCTGGCTTGCACGTGTGAGTTAAATTGAACCATTTGATTGACATTTTTTTATGATCTATGAATGTCCTTATTAAAATGCATTCATGTACATAAAATTCCATGCATCCCTAGGTATAATGGTGGATATGTTTACGAATCTTCAGGTACCTTGAAATTGCGTTTCCATACAGAGTCATAAAATTCTGAAGAGGCCTTAAATTTTAGCTACTGTGAAATGGTTTATCTTCATTAATCAGCACTCGAAGGTCATCATTCTCTACAATGAGCTCAATTGAATTGATTACTGATGTCATGAGCCCGTCACATCCAAGATTCACCGACATATCTGGGATTTTGTTACCTTCGCGGAGGGTGTGGGAAAATTTCACCTCTTGCAATGTATCTACCAAATGCCAAATTTGTTTAAGTATGTAGGTGAGTTTCCAGGAAGAAGAATGTCTTTTAATGCAAGTATTAATTATGACCGAGGAGTCACCTTCAACATGCAACCGATTGAATCCTCCCTGCTTAGCTAATATTAAACCCAACAGAAGGGCATTTTCTTCAGCTAGGTTGTTTGTGCCTATTTGTAAGGGAGAAGCAATCAGCGCTAAAACATCCCCTTGTAAATTTTGGATGCAAGCCCCTAGATCAGATTTACCCAGATTTCCTCGATGCAAGCCCCCAAACCCAATTTACCCAGATTTATTATTATTATTGAAAACATCAATCTCATTGGAGAAGGAACAAGCCAAGACATAGAAATATGAGCACATTTGATAGTCATGCGATTTGACATATTAAGATCAAATGTAGTGGTTAAATCTTTCAAGCATTTATAATGTTTAGAGCTTATTATTTCAAAGAATGTGCTTTATAAATAGTATAAATAATATATATATTTTTCATAGTTATTTATGAAACAAGGGTATCCATCTATTTTTGTATGAGGTTTAAACTTAGAAAAAATTATTTATACAGTTACATTCAAATTTAGAGTTAGAATCTTTAGAAGTTATAGGGAAATAACATTTTTCATTTCTAATTTGTTAATCTCCTGTGATATTTGTTATGTGTTTTCTTATATTGGGTATAGTTGTGGATGGAAACCATTTTTAATGAGGGATATAAATATTTTTCTTAAAATTTACATCACAATTTTAAAGAATTTTTTGTAATTTATTCCATTAAAATATCTATATTACCATTATTTAATCTTATTTATCATGCTCTATATTTATATGAAATGCATTCAAGTCCAAATTTTAATTAAATACAGTTAAACTATGTAAATCTAGATTCTATAACCTTATGTAGCATCCTCCTCACCTATGTGAAAGTAGAAGCCTTAGAACAAGGGATTGGATTTCATTATCAACAACTAAGGTATTTTTTGCCATGTTTTTGAAAGTGTCCTAGTTGTCAAGTGTACAAAATGTCCAAGCATACACAAGGCACATGAACCATTTTGGAAAATTTTAGTAAACGCATTTAGAAAGGGGAAGTAGGTCTTACTCCATAACAAGATTTTTCAAGGATTTTATTTTTATTGTATATGTAGTAAGAAATCTTGAGCATATTATATTAGTTGAATATTTTAGTTATGTAACACCCACATTTTGTCTTGTATAATTTTATGAAAAATGATTCTTAATCCTTATATTAGGCTTTGGGCATAAGATTCTTTAATTTATTTATGCATTGGATAATTAATTTGATAGAGGATAAATGTTAAACTTTATTTTCTATAATAAATTTTACTATATCTACATTTAATTGTGATTATTTTAGACCTAATATAATGTTGCTCTATCTATTTACTTTGAAGAGCCAATGTTCCATTGAAGAATGCTAGAATATTTGGTACAATAAGAGGATTCATTTGCATATACAAACTGAGGATTACAGTGTTCATGGAGTACATGATTGATTAAATATATTTGCAACAATATACATACACATATACATACACATGTGTGTGGGTTCATGTATATGTTTGTGTGTGAATGTATATATATGTATGTATGTATGTATGTATGTGTGCATGTGTGTGTGTGTGTGTGTGTGTGTGTGTGTGTGTGTGTGTGTGTGTGTGTGTGTGTGTGTGTGTGTGTGTGTGTGTGTGTGTGTGTGTGTGTGTGTGTGTGTGTGTGTGTGTTGATGACATGTAACTGATTGAATGTTTGATAATGTTAAGTTGAAGATAATGCAAGGCATTAAATCAGTTAATGTATTGTATTGTCAACTTGATATTATCTGCACAGTCATGTACATAATGCTAAAGATTTCAGAGAACCAAAGGAACAAAGCTTATGCTTTCATCAATGCATAAAATTTAAGTATTCACTAAGTGACAAACAACACCAATGGAATGCACACCGATAGTAAGAGAAAAGAAGAATAGTCATAGTGATACCTGACGATCAGAAGTATAGTGTTTCCTGACAAAGAAAAACCACAGGATGCCCGATGAGCAAAGTCATAAGGTTATGCGATGAGCTAAAGAAAGTGTTTCCCAATGAGTAAAATTCCAATGATGCCTGACAGACAGAGATCACGAAGCTAACTAGAGTCTCACCGACAAAACTATCAGTTGTCACCGATGACTAACTACAGTGGTGACCGACAGAACAGAGAATTTAGAAAATGACAAAATATCTAGCTGGCAGAGCTAAAAATAGACTTAACTGGTTGTCTGCTTTGTTTTATTTGACCATAGATAAGTGAGTGATTTAAAGATGATTTGTATAGTTGGAAAGAAGATATCTACGAGAAAAATCAGGAGTTATTCTTTAAATCTAATTGGCTGGATTGTTTTTCATGCCAAGAATCAAGAATCAAGAAATAATGAATATTATGTCTATATAAGAGACAAGCTTAATTCATTTATGAATTGGATTAAGGGGATGAATAAAAATAGGATTCTTAAGAGAAACTGATGAAGAATAACTTCATGCAATGCTAATCAAACAAGCTGAAGGAAGAACTAAGGAATTATGTAGACACCGACAAACAGTGAGCACAGCATCACAAAAAAGAAAGTATGGAGCACAAGGATTAATTGATACATTGGTCAGAGAGGTAACGTACTTAAATAGATCTGAAAATTTGCAATTCAAAGTTGCAATATGAACAGGTCATAGTGTTTTAGTTTAACTATTGAAGCATCAAGTCTCTTAACCGAGTAGGACTTAACAGTCTTCTATATATTGAGGTACATCTCAAGGAGTGCCAAAAAGGTTGATTCATGAAAGTAGCATTGGACTTGCCCGATACCTATGGATAGTCTAAGAAGGAGGTTGATTCAAGGATGGTAGCAATAGATGCCCAATACTAAGTGACAACCTCTATGTATAAAATCTTCTAACAAGGTCACACTTAATAGTGTGTTTGTAACCTTTAACAGGGTTGGCTCCTAACAGGGCTCACTTTAGAAGAGTGAAAATTTGGGGTACCGATCCTAGTGGTTTTTCCCTTAATAGGGTTTCCACGTTACAATTCATGTTTTATGTGTGTATGATTCATTTCTTTACTGTCTTGCATCTTACATAGATAACGCTGGATTGATCGGTATACTCTACTTATTTACTGAGTTTCGTAAATAGTTATACTTCTTATCGGTAATCAAGAAAGAATAAGGATTGACAGAGAAAACTGATAGACAGTTAATCATTATTAGTATTTCATGGCATGCATCTTGTAGGGACATAATAATTTGAGGTTTATTGATTGGTGGTTAAGTTTGAAGGATAAATTTTTAAGACCACTGATTCACCCCCCCCTCTCAGTTATTACTAATAATTGGTATCAGAGCTTGTGTGCTTAGAAAGGAAGGTTTCAAGACCTGAATCAAGATCACAAGATGAATAGCCAAGATGTGCCCAAGTTGAAAAAATACAAATTTTCTTCATGGAAAAGTAGGATAAGACTCCACTTATCAGGTATTGGAAATGATGATACTCAATTCCTAGATATTGAATATGTGTTTCCCACAGGAGTATTGATAGTAGATCAATTGAGAGAGAAGCATGAACACAACTGCATGGTCATAGAGATTTCTTCCTCACTCACTGATGTTGAATTTGAAGATGTCAAAGACTAAAAAACTGCAAAGAAGATGTGGGACAAACGGAAGCTTGTACATGGAGGTGATACAAATATTCTGAGAGCCAAGGCAGAAAGCCTTAGAGGAAAGTTTGATGATCTCACAATGAAAGAAGGAGAAAACATCACATAGTACAGCACAAGAATCAAGAAGTAGTCAATGTTATATGAGGATTTAGAGGTACACTTGAAGAGGAGACAGTGGTAAGTAAAATATTAAGAACCTTACTGCCTGTATATGCTATTAGAGTTTCTGCCATTCAAGAAATGAGAGCAGTAGAAAACAATACAATGACTCTTGATAGTTTAATTGGTAGACTGATTTCATTTGAGATGAATAACTTTGATAATAGTGTCTTACCAAACTTAGAGTCTGCATTTAAGTCTTCTATGAGAATAAGCAAATCAAGTCATAGACACACATCTAGAAGATATAGTGAAAGTGAAAGTGAAGAAGAAGATCTAGATGAAATATAAGTAGTTATGGCTAGAAGAATGTAGAGAGGCATAGGTAAATACAAAGGCAAGTTACCACTTGTATGCTTTAATTGTAAAGAGACTGGACACTTTATTGCAAGATGTCCTAATAGAAGAAAAGATGACAGAGTTAATGACAAATCTTTTGAGAAGAAATCTGATAGAGGTGATAACAAGGATTACAGAAGTTACCGACAATCAGAAAGAAGAGATACCTAAGACTACAAGGACAAAGGAAAGAAATCCAGCTACCTAGCTGCTTGCAAAGATGAAGATACTGACACCGAACCTGATGAAGACATCGAGATGGTGTTTATGGTTGTAAAAGATGATTCAAATGAAGATGAAAGGTATGTAGAATCTGCACTCATATCTAAGGTTAGCAAGAATGACATCTAGACTATAGATAGGGGCTACACTCACCACATGACCGGTGACAAAAAAAAGTTTAACACTTTTGAGTATTATAATGGTGGTACAGTAAGAATGGGCAAGGATACACCTTGTCCAGTTGAAGGTAAAGGAACTATAATGTTGAATAACCTGATTAAATGTGAAAATTCTTATTGGGTAAAAGGATTGAATTATAATCTATTGAGTGTTTCTCAGCTGACTAATTCAGGTCACAGAGTAGCATTTGATAATAAGAATACAAAGATCTTCAATGAATAAAGAAGATTGATTGGTACCGGTGAACAGACAAAAGGTAACTTATTCCATCTGAATGATGCTAACACCAATTTATTAATGACTAGAAATGAAGACATATGGTTGTGGCACAAAAGATTGTGTCATGTGAATTTTGACAATATGATGAAAATAAGCAGAAGGAGAAATGTAAGAGGCTTACCGACGATGTCAAAGCCAGACAAAATCATGTGCAAGAATTGTCAAAAAGGTAAGATGAAAAAGTCTAGTTTCAAAAGTAAAACTCATACATCTAATGATATTATAGAATTATTCCATACTGATCTATGTGGACCAATGAGGAAAAAGAGTTATTATGGAGATAGATATTTTATTCTCTTTCTTGATGATTACTCTAGAATGATGACAGTTATGTTTCTAAAAGATAAATCTAAAGCATTCAAGATGTTTAAATGGTATAAGGCTATAGTAGAAAAACAAAGTGGTAAGGATTTGACATGCTTGAGATTAGATAGAGGAGGAGAGTTTATATCAGATGAATTCACTAATTTATGCAATGAGCATGGTATAAAAAGATAGGTTTCTGCACCAAGAACACCACAGCAAAATGGGATTGCTAAGAGAAGGAACAGATCCATAGTTGATTGTGCCAGAACACTAATGATAGAGAAAGGCATCACCCAAATCTTCTGGAGGGAAGCTATTAGTACTGCTATCTACACATTAAATAGAGTACAATTGAAGAAGGACACAAAGAAGACACCCTATGAGCTATGGTATGGTAAAACACCCAATGTAACTTACTTCAAAATCTTTGGTACTCAATGTTATTTCTTAAAGGATGATAGAAATGGAAATCTTGATGCCAAGAGTGATGAAGGTATATTTCTAGGGTATTCCACCAAGAGAAAGGCTTATAAATGTCTTATCAAGGCTTCTAAAAAAATTATTGAAAGTGCAAATGTAAAGATAGATGAATTTGCAGAAAAGAATGAGCTGGAAAGCACAAAAGAACTAGAGGACTACAACAAGTTTGTATACTATGAAGAACCCAGCCCTCTACTCGAACAACAGTGCTTAATTCTAGAGAAACAAAATGTTGCAACCGATGGTCAGGCTGTAAATACCGATGGTTAGGATAATGATCAAAATAATGTGCAAGGTGATGAAGAATAGAATGAAGAACAAAATGATGATCAAGATGATAGACAAAGAGTAAAAATAGTTCTTGCCAGATATGTGACAAGGAACCATCCAAAGATCCAGATCATAGGAGATAAGAAAGTTGGTACAAGAACAAGAAGTAAGTCTTTAAACTCAAGTTGTTTAATTTGTGAGTTTGAGCCAAAATCTGTCAATGTTGCACTTGATAATGAAGAATGGATAAGTGCTATGAATGGTGAGATTGAGTATATTGATAAGAAAAAGACATGGTCACTTGTGCCAAGACTAGATGACAAGAATGTCATTGGTAAAAAATGGATATTCAGGAATAAGATGAATGAGAATGGAGAAGTCACAAGGAATAAAGCAAGACTAGTATGCAAGGGGTATGCACAAGAAGGTATTGACTATAGAGAGACCTTTGCACCCATTTCTAGGCTAGAAGGTGTAAGAATACTACTTTCTTATGTTGCATTCAAAGGATTCAAGGTATATCAAATGGATGTCAAGTCTACATTCCTGAATGGAATACTTGATGAAGATGTATACATTGAACAAACAGAAGGGTTTGTAGATCCAAACAAGAGAAACATGGTCTATAGACTTCATAAAGCCTTGTATGGATTGAAACAAGCTCCTAGCTCTTGGTATGAATGACTTCATTCCTATCTTATAAGTATTGGATTGGTAAGGACTAGTGAAAACAATAATCTTTATTTAAAGGAAGATACTAATGCTAACACTTTGATTGCTGAAATATTTGTTGATGACATCATATTTGGAGGCAATGATATGATATGCAAATCATTTTCTAAAGAGATGAGAAAAGAGTTTGAGATGTCTATGTTTAGAGAGATCAAGTTCTTTCTTGGTCTACAGATCATGCAACAGTGTGAAGGTATATTCATTACACAATCCAAATACATCAAAGAGGTCTTGAAAATATTCAAGATGGAAGATTCCAAACTAGTTGGAACACCGATGGCTACTGGATGAAAGTTTACAAAGGAGGACAAGAAATCAAAGGTAAATCAGACTTTGTATAGATCAATGATTGGAAAACTCATGTATGTTGTACACACTATACCAGATATTGCACGTGCAGTAGGAATAGTTGCAAGATTTTGTGCTAACCCCAGGGAATCACATATGACTACTGTGAAAAGAATTTTAAGATATCTAAAGAGTACCAAGGAATATGGATTATGGTATAGAAGAGAAGGAAATTTTGAACTTAAGGTGTTTACCGAAGATGATTGGGCTGGAAATCTTGATGACTGGAAGAGCACAACTAGAGCAGCATTCTTTATGGGTGACAGACTTGTCACATGGATTAGCAAGAAGCAAGGATGCATCTCTTAGTCTACTGTAGAAGCAGAGTATGTTGCTACTGCTGCAAATTGCTCAAATATTGCATGGATCAAACAGTTACTGGAAGGTATGCATATGAAGATCCTAGAACCAGTAATTATCTATTGTGATAACACCAGTGCAATAAACATTTC
>MU226983.1:22517-42244 GCA_018584345.1 Thuja plicata | reverse complement strand
GAAGATCCTAGAACCAGTAATTATCTATTGTGATAACACCAGTGCAATAAACATTTCCAAGAATCTAGTCATGCATGCTAAGACTAAACACATTTCCATCAAGTATCATTATTTGAGAGAACAAGTTCAAGCAAAGGAAGTGACACTTGAGTATGTGTAATCCAAAGAACAATTAGCTAATATCTTCACCAAGCCACTACCCAAGGATACATTTGAGTACTTGAGAAAGAGACTAGGGGTCAAACCCTTGTCTACTAGTCAGTAAGATGACAAGAAGGCTAGATCGGCCTGTATATTATTAGAATATCAATAATTTTGATGCAAGAAAAGAGATGAACTTCAAAGATACATCTATATACAGACAGGTATATATTAGCACCGAGCACCAGAGCACATTGTCATATTGCTGATGGATAAGGAAATTCAAGGAGTATATTATGGATGGAAAGAAACAATTGTTTGACATTAAAGTAAGATATTTATGAGATATTTGTTTAACAGTGTTGTCAAAGGGAGAGAGATTATCCATATTATCACATCCTTCTGTAAAAGGAGTGAGATTATCGATTATCACATTACTCCAACAGGGAGAGATTATATCCTTACGAAGAGAAATTGTATGGAAAGATTATACAAAGGGAGAGTTTCTGACAAGAGAAAAGACATTAAGATAGAAGAATAGTCAAAAGAGAGAAATTGACACAAGAAGAGAACACAACACATCAGAAGACAAAGAACTACAAGAATCAAATCTAAGCTAAAACAGAGCTTACCAATGGTCAGACATTTATCGGTTAAAAGAACATAAGATTGGTAGTTTGATAAATCTCAACTATTGTATTTCATATTATATTAGAAATAGTATAGTGTGATAATATAGATGTTTCCATCAATGCCAAAGGGAGAGATTGATGACATGTAACTGATTTAATGTTTGATAATGTTAAGTTGAAGATAATGCAAGGCATTAAATTAGTTAATGTATTGTATTGTCATTGATGTAAACTTGATATCATTTGTACGGTCATATACATAATGCCAAAGACTTCAGAGAACCAAAGGAACAAAGGTTATGCTTTCAGCAATGGATAAAAGTCAAGTATTCACTAAGTGACAAACAACACCAACAGAGTGCACACCGATGGTCAGAGCAAAGAAGAACAGTCACAGTGATACCCAATGATCAGAAGTATAGTGTTGCCCGATGAAGCAAAACCATAGGATGCCCGACGAGCAAAGTCAGAAGGTTACCTGACAAGCTAAATAAAGTGTTTCATGATGAGTAAAATACCAATGATGCCTAATGGATGGAGATCACGAAGCTAACTGGAGTCTCACCAACGGAAGTGTTAGTTGTCACCAATGACTAACTATAGTGGTGACTGACATAATAGAGGGTTTAGAAAATGATAAAATATCTAGCTGGCAGAGCTAAAAAAATAAACTTAACTGGTTGTCTACTTTGTTTTATTCGACTAGAGATAAGTGAGTGATTTAAAGATGATTTGTACAATTGGCAAGAAGATATCTATGAAAAAAATCAGGTGTTATGCTTTAAATCTAATTGGCTAGATTGTTTTTCACGCCAAGGATCAAGAATCAAGAAATAATTAATATTGTGTCTATATAAGAGACAAGCTTAATTCATGTGTTATGTGTGTATGATTCATTTCTTTACTATCTTGCATCTTACATAGGTAACTCTGGATTGATCAATATACTCTGCTTACTTACTAAGTTTTGGTAAATAGTTAACTGCCTATCAATAATCAAGAAAGAATAAGGATTGACAGAGCAAATTGACAGACAGTTAATCATTATTAGTATTTCATGGCATGCATCTTGTAGGGACATAATAATTTGAGGTTTATTGATTGGTGGTTTATATATATGTGTGTGTGTGTGTATACATATATATACATATACATATATATATATACACACACACACACACATATATATATATATACATATATATATATATATATATCTGTCTGTGTGTGTAGTATGTTGTATATATATCTGTGTGTGTGTGTGTGTGTGTATATATATATATACATTTTTTTCTAAAATCAACTTGCATATAAAATAAAAAGGAGTTGTTTTTCTTATTTAAAAGATTACAAAATATTTGAGTTCCTAATCAATATTGGTTGAGCAACAAAAGTTGAACAACCACATCGCTATAAGTTATAAAAAAACAAAAAATTAATAAATACACAAATGGATTCAACAATGTGTATTAATTTATGAAATAAGATGTAAATATAGCAGAGAGAGAAGAATTACAAGTCCAAAATAATGGAGAAGTCTAGGTAGTTTAGTTCCACTAAATATGACTGGTGATAAGTTTGTTTGAATGACTATGGAAAGTTGGGACTGAGAGGGGAGGGGTGAATCAGTACCACAAATTTTTTTATAACTTAAATAGTATATTGATGTTGTTGTTTACCAATTTTAATAACCTGAAATAAAACATAAAACCATTCAAGTAAATGAACTCATAACTCCATGAATTTTTTTATGCAAAAATCCTTGGTTAGATGACAAAACTGTGATGGGGATGACACCCAGAACCTTCACTAACTGCAGTATAAAGGGTGCTCAGTTAGAGCTTACATAGTTTAGCCATTTTGATAGCTTACTCGGTTAAGAGTATACAAAGATTTGTTAGGTCTACCTAGTTAGAGGATTTTACAATCTCCACACTTAGAGATGTACCATGTTAAAGGTTTTACATATATCAGATTGGTTACAATCTACCCAATATTGGGATTTCTAGCTCTCAATACAATAGTATTAACAACTTATAAATGTCTGCTATGTTGCATCAATTACAAATGTTGAACAAACTCTATGTGCTCTAAAATAATGGGTTACCTTAATTACCATATGTAACACTGCTCAAATTTTCTATGCTATAGAAAGATATCAACTCGATGCGCTCTGCTCTAATTTTTGTTCTTCAATAACAATATTCTTTGTACTTTGTCTCTTTCTCCTCTGTCATCTATATCTCTCTTATGTTCTATAAATTATCCTTTAAGTATAAGATTTATTGCCTCTTAATCTTATGTGTTAGGTCACTAATAAATTATTTTGACCATTAGATCTTCTTTTTCGCTCGGTGACTGTGTCACTTTTAGCTCGGTAATTGGTGTTTTTCTCTGAAATAACAATCTTTGATTAACCACTTAATCTTCTACTCGGATCTTTTTTTTGAATTATTTGATCATTGATCGTGTAACAAACTCATCTTTATGCATTCTAGAATCATAATAAATACAGTAACAATATATTAAATGCATCCTTATCACTTTACAATCCATTAAGTAACTCGGTAGAGTAACTTATCTTCACTTAGTTAACTTTCTCTTCTGTACTCAGTAACTGTCAACTCGGTGTTTGGTAAACTATGTGCTCTTGGTTTAGTGTTTGCACTTTACCGACTTCACTACCTTTCTTGGTGTACATTACTGACTACTCATATATTTACTTTTCTTCTTTTCACCGATTGAATCTTCTGATTCATATGAATTTTTCTAAACTAATGACAACAAAATATTCTATAGAGATAACAATCTCCCCCTTTGACATTAGTTGAGCATTTTCACAAAAACTTTAAATTCATCAAAACTTAGTAACTCCCCCTTGGATGTTACTCACTATAAAAAATATGTATAGCTCTTCTCCTACTGTTTCTTTTTCACATATATATAGTTTTATTTTTTATTTTTTTTCTTTTTTATTTTATTTTCAGAACTATCTATATATCTATATATCCCCCTTTTTTGATAAAAAGTCTCAATAATAAAACTTAAATATCAAAAATGTGTTTTATACCTTTGTTGTAATCCAGCGAGTACAGTCTCCCAAGTATCTCAGAGATTATGTAGTAACACAATATGTTTATTGATATCTGTTGATAAATCAACTATAGTATCCAGGGTGCTAACCTCTAGAAAAATTGCTAGTTCTTTTCCTTTCTTCAGGTGTATTTTCATTGACTGTATGTGGGGAATAAATAGTGCTTGTAGCTCAAGAAACTCTAGTCTTGGCTTGTCTCCTTCCCCTCTCAATGAGAGATCAACTCCCATGAGTTCCTATATCTTTGAGTAGTGTGTTTGGAATTCTCCAAGCTCGGTAGTTAGCTTAGCAAGCTGCACAGTTAACTCTTTCTCGGTATCTGCCTCTTTCTTCTCAATGTCTTTGGTAAAATTAGAAAGAATAAAATTTATCTAAAATAATGAAATGATGGACTGCAATTGTTCTTCAACTTTGGAACATAACTCAGAAAGAGTTACCTTCTCTATAGAAATGTTTTTTAGTAGGTACTCCATCAATTTATTCTCCATTAATGTCTAGTGAATCTTCAACATATAATCTGGCATATCCTTGTTTAGTCCTTTGTTTTTTTGGACTAAAGTTCCAATTTGGTCTAATAGTGGCTCTGACTCGCCAATGGAAACTTTAGGAACAATCTCCTAGAAAACATCTTTCACATCTTCTAGAATATCAACCTTTTTCTTCTTCTGCAATAGTTTTTCTTTTTCATCTTTTCTTCTAACTAACTTGGCATAGATATTCAATTCCTTAGGATTCATTTTTTTGGGGTCTCGTACTGGTATTATGATAGGCTCACTCAAATCAATGATTTGCTTCCTTTTCTTACTCTTCTTCTTCACACTCAATTTTCTCTCCAGTAGAGATTTTAGAACATGATGCCATTGTTGTATCTAGTGACTCAGTGTGGTGACCAGCTATGCTTTCCTCTGCTTTCACTTCCTCTTGTTGTTTTGTTTCTTCTTTCTCTACTTCTTTGTCTTTTTTACTTGATTCATGCAGCATTTCTTTTTCTATATCTTGTGGCTTGGGATCATTCTATTCATTGGTGTGTTTAGATTTTTTTCTTCAGTGTCAATTGGAGCTTCCAACTTGGTATCCTTCTTTTGTTTAGTCTCGGTAGCCTCTAGATTTTCAACATTTACATTGCATGTATCAACTGATGGCTTGGTTTCCATAACTTTGGTAACATCAATGGTACCAATCTGCATAGTAAAATAGATTTGTACTTGAACTAATATGAGATCAGTACTCTACAATGGTGCAACATCTACATCCATGTACTCAGTGTCTGGTACTTGAATATCCATTGCATCTTCATCCCTTGAAAAAATCTTTTCAGGAGCAATATCCTCTAATGCATCTTCAATGATTACTTCTATATTATAAATGGTAAGATCAATCAGATCTACTTGGCCTATGCTTTCCTTTATTTTCTCAGTGATTGTATCACCTTGATTCTACTCAGTTTCTTGTTTCTTGGAGTAATATATATGATATATCTCTTTCCATTTCTTAGTAGTTTCCTTATCTACTAATTGTAGGTCTCTAGTCAATATCCTCAGGGCTCTTCCCTTAACCAAAAGTTTCTTTGAATTTTTCTTAAATGCATCTTCAATCTTAGATGGTGCCAGGTCAGGAATAGTATGCACAAGAGATCTTTCTCTCATTTCCTTCTCACCATTAATTGCATGCTTCCAATGTGCATCAATTTTTTTGTAGAGTTCTTTAGGTATCTTATATGCAATCTCAATAGGAGTCACTCTATGTCTCATTAATGTCACAACAATTGCATCTTTTATGTTTTTCTTGTCTTCTTCATTTCTCTTCAAATACTTTATTATTCTAAATCCTATGAATCCTCTTGGTTCATTTAATCCTTCCAAAAATTCATCAAGACTTTGTGGACCTCATGAGAGTTGAGCCACTAGAACAAATTTATCTGGCTCATCAGATTCAATCTCACTATATTTTCCAAGTATTAACTTTCTTTGTGAACTTATAGCTAGTTTACCTCCTCAGGTTCTCCTATATGTTTTACCTTTTGGTTGATCTATTACAACAACTTCCTTTTCCATTGGTTTCATTGAAGATCTGGTGTTTCTTCTAGTGCATCTCATGCTCGGTGAAGTTACAAGTGCCATTTTTTTTCAGAAAAAATAATAGATTTCTCATCATTTGTGTCTTTAACACTTGTCTCATCCACTCTTAATGTCTTGGATAGATTATCAATCATCTTTCCTATTTTCTTGACTATTTTAGGTATCACATTATTCTGCTTATTCCTTACTTTTAATTCTTCATAGGTGTCATACCTCTTAGCTTTGGGATCAACAGGTTTAGCAAGTAGTGCTTCAATCTGTTGTGATCCAATATCAATATCCAGTTCATAACCTGTTAGTTGTATCCATTTGGTTCTAGACTCAACAACCTTGATATTAAAAATGTCATTGCCAACCACAAAACATATATTATCTTGATACTTTGCAACCAATTGAGGTGGTATCCTATACCTCTTATGCATTCTTTCTTGGAAACTCAAAAAATATTCAGACATGATAACATCAAAACTATCTCCCAAACTCTGTATGTACTCATTTGTCTAATAAAGAATAGGTCTTTCAGGGATCCAAACTATATCTCCAATGGAGGGAAATGAATTCTGACAATACAATAATAGACAAAAAAATAATGAAACAAACTTTAGTGTGTTATTCTTTTCTTTCTTGATTATGTTCATATTGTCTTCTAATTGCTTCAGCAAGATTTCACATACATCCAATTTAAGTCCTTTCTTTACTAGCTTGTATGTCAAATTCACTACTCTGCATGGTACACTTGTTGTAAATGAGTTGAGTAACTAAGAGGGGAGGGGTGAATCAGTTACCACAAAAACAAATCCAATTCCCTTATATGTCTTAAACAAATTTGTCAGTGTTCCTCGATTAAGACAGATATTCTACTATCACTAAGTTAACATATAAAATCTTAAGATATTAACTGTGATTATCCTTTATTAATTAATTGTAGAAACATAAACCATAAATAAAATAACATGTACATAGATATCACCAAGATTTAATGTGGAAACCGAATATGGTAAAAGCCACCAATTGCAACTAGTCATTTTTTTCACTCTTTTGAAGTGAGCCATGTTAGGAGCCAACCATGTTAAAGGTTACAATAACACACTATTAGGTGTGACCCTATTAGAAGATTTAATCACCCTATAAGGAGTGGCCTTGTTAGAGGTCTTCAAACACTTCAATGAAAAAATGTCACCTTGTGAGAGGATTTACAAAATACTGTTAAGTCTACTCTGTTAAGAGATTTTGATCACTACTGCAATAGTTAGAAAGTAACAATGGATAGACCTGTTTTGATAAGAAACTATATTTTTTAATTTAGATCTCTATTATAGATTTAATTACTTTATCCTTACTGATTGGATATTCTGTTGTAGTTCTCTTTGTTTTGTCCTCAATCATAATCCCATCTAATTTTGCCTTCACTCTTCATGTCATAAACACATATCTTCTTTTTCTTTTCTCCTCATCATATTCAATTCAAACTTGACCTTATATATATATATGATAAGCCTTGTCAAGTCAGCCTTAATATCCTTCCAAATAAATAATAAAACTCATGTATGTTGGCTGCATATAACCAATTATCTATAAAATATAAAATATTGTTAGTCGGCTGACAATAACTATTTAACTCGGTCAACACTGAAATTCTTCGACGCCCGACCAACATTATAATGCCTAAGTGAAATTAGTTAGAACTGAAAATCAGTTTGGTCCTCTTCAATTCTTGAGAGTGCTTGGCATGAACTGACTGTTCTCGGATAGGATTACACATTTTTGTAAACATCACTATACTTGTGTAAACATCAATGACAATACATAGTTAAATAATTGTCATCAACAATCTCCCTCTTTGGCATTCATGGAAACAAAAAAAAGTCATAATACAAAGAATTATAGAGAAACAGACATAAGAATGAAATTTTTATTAATGTCCTTAGCTTCATTATGATTCTCATCCAAAAACTCCCTCTATCTTCACAATCACTGAAATACATATTTCTTCCTCTTACATTAATCTTTGTTTCTGATAAATTTTCTCCCTTTGTAATCTTTATGACATCAATAACTCTCCCTCTTTGACAACCAATTCCAAAGACACCAACTGATATATAAATCCAATGAAGTTGTAATGTACCTATTTGTACTAATTCATATGCAATAAGCTCTAAATATCTACATCAACATGTTAAGTCTGTTCTATAGCTCGGTTGATGCATCACTAAAATATGTTTTAGTGAGCCTCAGTTTAGGGTATAACACCTAGCTTTCCTCTAAGATACAAAAATGCATCCTTAGGTAATGGTTTTATGAATATGTCTACAATTTTTTCTTTAGTATTCACATATTACAATTTTACTTCCTTGTCCTGAACCAATTCCCTCAAGAAATGATACTCTATTGTAATATGTTTAGTCTTAGTATGCATCAGAGGGTTCTTTGAGATGTTAATAGCACTGGTGTTGTCAGAGTAGATAATAATTGGTTCTTTGATTACCTCCTTCATACTTGACAATAATTGTTTGAACCATATGATATTTGAACAATTTACTGCTGCAGCAACATACTCTGCTTCTATTATAGACTGAGAAATGCAATTATGTTTCTTGCTTTTCCAGGAAACTAACCTCTTTCCAATATATAATGCTCCACCACTTGTGATTTTTCTGTCATCAACACTTCCTGCCCAATCATCATCAGTAAAATTATTCAAATCAAATTTTCCTCCTTTCTTGTACGATAATCCATACTCTTCAGTACCTTTAAGACATCTTAGAATCCTTTTGATAGCCATCAAATGATTCTCTCTAGAATTAGCTGAAAACCTTGCAACAATACCAACATCTAATGCAATATTAGGTCTGGTGTGAACAACATATTTAAGTTTACCAATCATGGATCTATAGGTAGTCTGGTTTACTTCCTTTGAATCATCATCCTTAGACAACTTATGTCCAGTAGGCATAGGTGCTCCAACTAGTCTAGAGTCTTCCATCCCAAATTTCTTCAGTATCTCTTTGATGTACTTAGACTGAGTAATGTAAATACCATCCTTCATCTGATAAACTTGTAAACCAACAAAGAATTTTATTTCACCAAACATAGACATCTCAAATTCCTTACCAATAGCTTCAAAGAATTCTTTGCATAAATCATCATATCTAGTAAACAATATATCATTAACAAATATTTCTACTAATAATATCTTGTTCTAAGGTCCTTCTTTGATATACAAGCTACTATTTTCATTGGTTCTCTTAAATCCAATACTTATTAAGTAACCATGTGATCTTTCATGTCAGGCTCTAGGAGCTTGCTTTAGTCCATACAATTTCTTGTGTAATTTTCAAACCATATTCCTTTTGTTAGGATCTACAAAACCTTTAGGTTGCTCAATATAGACTTCCTCCTCAAGAATTCCATTCAGGAATGTAGATTTTACATCCATTTGATATACCTTGTATCCTTTGTGTACAACATATGCCAGAAGAGTTCTGACTCCTTCAAGTCTTGCAACAGGAGAAAAAATTTCTCCATAATCAATACCCTCTTCTTGATCATATCCTTTACATACTAATCTTGCCTTTTTTCTAGAAACTTCTTCTTTTTCATTCATCTTGTTTCTAAAAAATTCACTTAGTACCAATCACATTCTTATCTTTTGGTCGAGGTACAAGAGTTCATGTTTTTTTCTTTTCTATCTGCTCAAACTCTTCATTCATTGCTTCGATCCAGCTTTCATCATTCAATGCATCTTTAATAGTTCTAGGTTCAATTTCACTAAGCAAACATGTGCCTTTAATTTTTTTCCTTGTCATTACACCTTCTGTCTGATCTCCAATTATTTGTCCAGGTGCATGATGCCTTGTGACATATTTTTCAAGTACAGAATCCTTCCTTCTTGATTCTGGGCTTGTTCCACTTGGTTCACCATGCTCAAAAGTTTCATTTTGTTCTTCTGTCTGATACTCGGGTTCCACTGTCTGAGACTTGGGTGCCTATGTATGAGACTTGGGTGCCTCTGTTTGTGAATTAGTTCCCTCTGTCTGTGACTCAGTTTCTTCAATTTGTGACTCAATTTCCTCTACCAGTAGCTCAAGTTACACAGGCTGCAACTCAGGTTGAGCTATTTGATTTTATGCAAATGAATTCAATGGTTGACAGGGATGTTGTCCAATCACCATTGCTTGTGTTTTAGGTATAGTATCAAGTTCATAATACACAAAGTTTATGTAATCTTGAGGCTCTTTATTTCTATGTTCCTCACCTCTTTCTACAAATTCATCAATTCTTACATGCACACTTTCTATGAATTTATGAGTAGAAAGACTCAAGAATTTATATGCTTTTCTTTTACAGGAGTAGCCTAGGAATATACCTTCATCACCTTTTACATCAAATTTTCCATTTCTTTCTTCCTTCAAGATGTAACATATACTTCCAAATACTTTGAAATAATGAACATTAGGTTTATAGCCATACCATAATTCAAAAGGTGTCTTCTCAATACCTTTCTTTAGTTGAACTTAGTTCAAGGTGTGAATTGCAATGTTGATGGCTTCCTTCCAATATTTGGTAGCAACATTATTTTCAATCATCAAGGTTCTTGCACAATCCATAATGGATCCGTTCCTTCTTTGTGATATCTCATTCTGTTGTGGAGTACCTAGGGAAGATACTTATCTTTTGATTCCTCTTTCATTGCATAATTCATTGAATTCATTAGAGATGAATTCTCCTTCTCTGTTAGATCTTAAGAATTTAAGTTTATTTGTTGTTTATTTTTCAACTCTAGCAACGTACCACTTGAACTTCTGAAAAGCTTCTGATTTTTCTTTGAGAAACATAATTGTCATCATTTTGGAATGGTCATCAACAAATAGAATGAAATACTTCTCACCTGTGTAACTTGTTGTTCCAATTGTTCCACATAAATCACTATGTACCAATTCCAAAACTTCTTATGTATTGTAATTCTTGCTCTTGAAGCTATTTTTACCCATTTCCCCAATTTGACATTGTTTGCATATTGCTAATTCAGGTTTCTTGAGAATAGGAATTCCTCTTACTCTTTTTTTCTTGCTTATGTTAACCAAGTTATCAAAGTTCACATGACATAACCTTTTATGCCATAACCATCTTTCTTCTACTTGTGTAATAAAACATGAACCTTTAGTGAGATCAAGATAGAATATATTACCTTTTGTTTGCCTGCCAGTTTCAACTAGGTTTCCCTTACCATCCAGGAGCTTGGCCTTCCCATTCAAGAATTCTACCTTGAAGCCAATGTTATTCAGCTGTGCTACACCTAGTAGATTTCACCTTAGTCCTTCAACCCAATAAGTATTATCACATTTTATTCCTTCTATTAAAGCAATACATCCTTTCCCTTTCACATAGAAGGGTTCATCATTCCCAATATTCACACTCCCACCATCATAGTGCTCAAGATGTTCAAATTTGGTTTTATCACCACTCATGTGGTGAGAACAACCACTATCAATCATCCAAGTGTCATTCTTGCTAATATGAGAATATAGTGTTTTCTTTTCATTATCTTCATTATCTAACTCATCCTTAATAGAAATATAAACTATTTCATCTTCATCTTCATCACTATCAGAATCTTTAGCAATATAACAAGATTTCTTACCTTTGTCTTTGTAGCTTTTGTAGCTTTTGAAATATTTCTTTCCTTTGTACTTTTTGAACTTTTTCTCACCTTTTTCTTCCTTGTTTAGACATTTAGTAGAAATGTGACCAACCGCATCACATGAAAAGAAAATTAATGGTATTCTTCCTTTTTAATGTCATTTTCCTTCTACATCTCTCCTTACAAGTAATGCTTCAATGATTTCCAGATCTTCATTATCACTATCACTGTCAATATGTTTTCCTTTCATCTTTCCAAGGTTTAATTTATCTTTGAATGTAGACTCAAGATTTCTAAGATTAGGAGAGTAATTGTCAAAGTTATCCAACTCAAAAGTTGTAAGTCTTCCAACCAATCCATCTAGAGTTATACCATTACTGCATCTCATCTCTTGAATAGCTATAACATAATAAATATTACATTTAAAAATGTCTGGGGTATGAAATAAATGTATTTGAAATGTAGGGGGTAAATAAGATGCTCTCCTTTAATCCTTAGATATACAAATGAAGGATCCAAATTGATTAACCCCAAAGGAAGGATCAATGCATAAATGAACCAATCATTTGGAAATAAGAGCAAAGAGGAAGATATTAAATACCCATTTATAGATTTGAATGTGTGATAGATTTAGAGAGATTAATAACTTTAATTAAAATGAATGGGAGAAAAGTACTAGCCTTGAGATGTTACAGATCTGAAGAATGTTGTTTTTGGGGGTCTGCACTTAGTTTCTGGAAAATATGAGACTGGATCTGGAATAAAAATGTAGAAACAAAAAAAACCAAAAAATCTTTTTCTGTTCAGACATAGTTCCAATTTTGACCCTCAAGTCAATTTTGACCATCAACCTAAAAAGTCTCCGACAGGAAATCTTTTTTTGTATCCCAAAATTTTTCTGAAAAGGGTATCTGAATCTCCACTCTGAATCATTGTTCTAAACCTGTACCTACAATAAAAATGGATTTGTTTGTTGGGGGGAAGGGTTTTCCTTAGTCAAACCCCGATTTAGGAATTAACCTTGAAATGAATAATTGAAATAAATAATGCTAGCAAGTAGTAGAAGTAAATCTAATAATGAAGCTATGATATTCAATAGATATGCAATTGTATTTCGAATGTAAACAAGTATGTAAATATGAAAGCTTGGGCTCAATATTAGAAACCTTAAACCTCCTTAAGGAGAGAATGAATGACTCTTGAGGATGCACAAAGGATATTGAAGGAAGGTCACACCACCATGATGGATAGATCTAGGGCTTGAATGATGAATCTTGAATGCTTGAACCAAATCCCTTCAAAGGCTTGAAAGCTTGAGTCCTTGATCTTCAATGGAGAACTTGAATGCTTGGGAAGAAGACTTGAACACTTTGAAAGCTTGAAATAATGTATAAAAATGTATTCTTGAACTTTTTTCTTGATGACTTCTTTCTTAGAGAGACTTAGTACTTTGTTGATGATTCTTACTTGATTTGATAATTTGTGCTTAGAGAAAATGAGAGGAGAAAAATTCCTTATGTATGAAACTAGGGCACAATCCTCTAGAGATTCCTACATAGGAGAATTAAATTCCAATTAGACCCATACCCCATGAAGATGACCTATATTAAATATAATTTAAGAATCATCACTTCAGAACCCAAAAAAGTTGACCCAGAAGTGGGAAATGAACTTTTAATGACCTCCGACAGCTGACAAACTTCCAAACTAGAAAGGGGGACCTAGGTCAAGGTAAAGGTTGTCCTTGAACTAGGTCAAGGTAAAGGTTGACCTTGACCTAGGTCAAGGTTGAGGTTGACCTTGACCTAGGGAGTCAAAACCCCTGGAAAATGTGTAAGATGGGAGGGATGGTGCCCGGAGAGGCCCAATCAAGGTCCTAAACAGAAAGAGAAGTAGGAAAGGATGTAGAAATGAGGAGAAAATATGATGGTGTTAAAAAAAAACCCTAAGGAGGGTTAAACATTCTTAACATGGAAGTGCTTCCATTTTAAGATGATACATTAAGCCCCCACTTTAGCAGGAGTATGGAAATCGAACATACTCACGGTAAAGTTAGAAGAAAGACTCTAGTAGATCACAATGAGGTAGAACATCACTAAGTCAAGGACATCAGCCCCTAGATCAAGGATTCTAACTTAAAATACATGCATAAAGATATTAAACTAAAGAGAAATTAATCATAGAGAAGATACATGATTACATAAGCAAGACAAGAGAAACACTATAGATAACATAGCTTCATGATCTAATTCTACTAGCATGAAAGTGAAAGAGAGAAAAGAGATAGTGATTACCTCACCTAGTAAGATGCCCAACTTAACATGAATCACCAAGGAGGGAGAGACCAACAGGTTCACCCATAAACTGTCCTTTGTAAATGCATCTTCCTACAACTTTTGGAATATCCATAGATCCACATTCTTGTATCACTATGGAATATAAAATGTGTGTCTTTTAAGGATTTAGCAACTTATGTGCATTACCTTCCAAGGATTTAGTATATTGTAAAATGCATATATCTTTAGGATTTAGCAACTTATGTGCGTTACCTTCTGAGATTTAGCATGAAATAAAAATAAAAATTTGTGCCTCTTCAGGATTTAGCAACTTATGTGCGTTACCTTCCGAGGATTTAGAAGTTTGTAAAATGTAAACTAATGTAAACTTCAGTATAAGGGAGATCCTATATATCCCCCCTCCTTATCATGACTACCCACTAGGTAGGATACGGAAGAGAAAGAGGATACCTACTTCACAAAGTAAGGAGATATCTAGTTTAACAACAATATACACTATATCCTTAGCAAAGAGTATTGACCCTTACCTCTAAGAGCATAGATAATCGTGAAATGGATATGTCAAATATGGAAAAAGGATCCTCAAAGAGGAAGAGATCTTATCATCAAGACCCCCACCATAGAGGAGTGTTTAGGATTGTTGGAAAGTTGACTCCCAGGGAAAATATGACTTATTTTGTGTTGTCATTATGGCAACAAAGTCATATAAAGTTTTGACAGCAAACTTTGAAGTGGAAATTGACTAAGTATAGAAGACAAGATAGAACAGAGATATACAGATGATCAGAGTACCAGTGCATGTGCATACGACTAATTTAGAATGAGTGCCTTCATACATAAGCTCTATGATATGTTTTTATGCTTACCCTATACACGCATGGTATGGAATGTCAGTACGGATAAGTTACAGAAAGATCAAGTACACTAGCAGTTCAGAAAATAGAGTATGAAGCCGACTTCAGTTTTTTTATTAGTGTGTAATATTTTGTTTTGTAAAGGCTAAGCACCTATTGTAATACATTTGTAATTATGTATTAAACATTATTTTAAGCACACTTGAGCCAATTTTTTTGGAAGCATACTGAATGTTTTTTTGGGCTGACTAAGGTCTTGTTTATAGTTGCGTCTATTTAGGCATGAACATATATATTGACATGCAAAGTTGTATTAGTGAGTGTCAAAGAAATATGTAGAGTAGACATATAGAAGAATAGTATAAGATGTCAGAATGAGATAAATCTCTTTAAGATTATAAGAGCATCAGTGCATAACCAAAATTGATCAGACAAGTGTGTCACATACAACAGTTTACTTTTGGATATAGTATTATCAAGGAGGTTGTAGCCTTATTCCTATTGACCAGTGAGCTTCTTGGACAATGAGTCCTCACCCCTAAAAGGGTTATTTTCAAAAGACTCCTAACAGGGTCAGACCCTTAACCAGGTCATTGTACTTGCATTTTAAATACTGCTACTAACAGGGAAAAGGAACTTTAACAGGTTCATTATACTAGTGCAATAGTTGTGGGTACTAATTCCCACTGGGGTTTCTTTTGATCAAGGTTTCCCTATAATCATATCATGTGTTATATGTTCTTAATCTTCAATTGATATATATTTGATTTTTGTTTAAAGTTGCTGAAATATAATAAATAGACAAACACTAATTCACCCCCCCCCCCTCTTAGTGTTTCTAACAATTGGTATCAGAGCTCTGGTCCTCTGAAAGAAATTCTAACCACTTGAGGAGATCTTGGATTCAACAGAAGAAAAACATCTAAAAAAGAANTAATTCCCCCCCCCCCCCTCTTAGTGTTTCTAACAATTGGTATCAGAGCTCTGGTCCTCTGAAAGAAATTCTAACCACTTGAGGAGATCTTGGATTCAACAGAAGAAAAACATCTAAAAAAGAATCTTGAAGTAGCCCTTGAAGATCTTGACAGATCTGAAAAACAAAATGAGGAACTTAAACTAAAATTTGATTGCTCTCAAATGCTTATCAAGAAATTAAGGAAAGATCTAAAAGATTTCTCTACCAATGATTTGGGAAAAATGGTTAAGAAGCCGAATGAAGAGAACATGTCTTTGAAAGATAAAATTGAAGATCTAAATGAACAACTTACAAATAGTCTAATAGCCATTTAAGAAAAGACCAAAGAGAGAAAACAATTAGATGATGAACTTATGCAAGTGAACTTGAAAATATTGGAATTAGAAAACATCAAGAAAAAGATAGAATTTGAACTAACAGAAGCAAAAGACAAGATTGATAAAATACACACAAGTTATGATCTACTTCAATCACAAATGTATGCACAAAAGTTAAAAGGTGATATCACTAGTATGGGATACAGTGTAGCTCAAATTGAAATCAATTCAATACAAGAAAGAAAGAAATCACAAGAGACATCCACTAAAGAAAAGAAAACTGAGAATATTGTAGAGGCTAAAACTAAACCACCTAAAGATGAACTCAAGAAAGTTAACAGAACTTTTTATGCTTGTAACAAGCATGGACACTTGGTAAGAGATTGTAAAGAAGTAAGACCTTTTAATGGTTATTTTTACTCCTATAATAATTTTGGTCATAGGGCTATACATTGCAGAATAAATCAAAGAAATCAGTCACAACAAAACCAAAGAAATATGACTCAATACAATCAGAGAAATCAACCTCAAAGAAACCTTCAGAACATTACATGTTAGATATGTAATTACAATGGACACACATCCAAGCAGTGTAGCATGATGAATAAAAATATTAGACCTCCTATCATTTTTCATTCATGTGGAAAAGTAGGACACATCTCAAGGTTTTGCAGGTCAAGAGTACAAAGATAAGAAAATCCTAAAAAGTCACTATTTGAAGAATCAGGAGAAGTTAAGTTTGTACAAGCCAACACTAATTCAAATAAAATTTGGGTTTAAGTAAAGAAGGATAATGAAGAGAATAAGTTAGTAGATGCATCCTCATTGGACACACCTTCTACTTCTGGATAGTTGACCCTCATGGTCTTAGGGGGAGCTATTCTAGCTCTGAACCCCTACGTGGCTGGTATACTCACCTCTGAGTATGCGCCTATGGATTCATGTACATAATCATGAAATAAGGTTGTATGCATGTACACATTGCCTTTACTTCATTCAAAATAAAGTTTGAAATTCTCTCTATAAAGTGATTTATGGAAATGAGCATTAAATGCAATAATATTTTATATAAATTGGTAAAAGATCTTTAAACCTCACTTTGCATTCAAGATTGAGCATTCAAAGAGCACTTGAGCATTGAGCATCAAGACAATATAGTTTAAGTAATTGGTTGGTTTGTGAATGGATTAAAGACTGAAATGGAACCCTAGCAGTCATGTGGTTTTAGAATCATCATGAAACCCTACTTAATCAAGTTGCAAGTAAGTATGGCAACCCCTGTTGTATTTGACATTGCTAAAAGGAAGAGATTTTTCTTTAAGAGAATCCATTCAAGTCTATATTAGATGATGTTGAAGGAGCATTCTCTAAGACTCCACTAGGATTTGTACATGTGGAAGACATTCACGCTTACATCTATTGTAAGAAGGAAACCATTGGGGACAACAACATAGCAACTCTTATGGATTCAATGATGAAACTTGATTATTCATTCAAAGATGAATATGCGCATCTCACTAACAACCCTATTTTTGAGTATTCTAATGTGCATGATTTCTATGAGCTAGAATGGGTTAAAATCCTACTAAGCAGGATACATGATGACCTTTATTGGATTGGTGAAGTTCCTATCCACATAACCTTAGACCTAATTCATGAAATGACTGGACTTCCTAAGACTAGACTAGTTCTTCCCACTGGTAAGGATGTTAAAAAGCAGGTTGAACAAGTTTTCTTATCCAAAAGTGATAGGCGTGGAATGAAATTTGATCCCATTGAGGTTGATGACATCAAATTGGTTACTATGATTCTAGGTTACAAGTTCTAGCACGCAAGCAGACTGAATAGTGTAGCTGTAGCTACTGTACTAGTAGCAATTAAGATGGTAAAGGATAATACTTAGTATATCCTATGTGAGATATTGTGCACATAGCTGATTGATAACATTAGAGTTGTCAAGCATGAAAAATGAAAAATATTTATATTTGGCTCTTTGATCATCTATCTCTACTTCCACATTGTTGGTAAAGTTGCCAATCTTTACCTAAACAGGAGTAAACCTACTATGTCTCAGATATCACTCAAGGCTACATCAGAGAGCAGCATGAAGGATTCAATGGACATGGAGATCAAAACATTTAGGATCAAGATGTAGAAAAGGTTTAGAATACTAGAAAAGATAGTTGATAAGTACAAAGACACTATATGCTTCATGGTAGAAACTGACTATTCTTGCATGGAGGTTGTTGATCCTAGAACCAAATGGATTCATCCACTTGGCTATGAAGTTGAAGAACATGTGTTGGAAGGATATGCACAAGTTCTTTTGTCTGCGCCCAAAGATCCAAATGAACCAAGATGGGGAACATACAGAGAAAAGACAAATCAAGTCGATTCCATCTTATACAGTACTGACAACAAAAGGAAGGCATCAAGGATTACTTCAAATATCCTCAAAGTTCATGGGGTTACACAAGAATACCTAGACATAGCTAGGGAAGCCAAGATTGCTAAAGAACTTAAGAAAACTCCCACAGAAGTGAGAATGAAAAATTCTGATGATATGCCTAAGAAGAAGAAGAAATCTGATGAAGGTACATCTACGCCATCAACCACCATTGATCTAGAATCCTCTCCACCTTCTATACCCAATAAGATAACCAAAAGGAAGAAGCAAGTTCCTACAAGTCATACATCCTCAAAGACCACAAGGAGAAAGGTAAATAACACTCAAGCCCCTCCTGAGGTAGGATTTACACCTAGTCTAACAGTCCCAAAGAACAAAATCGTCAATGAAGGAAGACTATAATCTATCAAGAATGTCTATGACAAATACCAAGAGATAGACGAATCATAACACTAGTAGATTTGACCTCAAATTTTGATGAAACTTGGTCGAAATTTTGACAGTAATTGGTCAAATTTACGACCAAAACTTTTGTCGGTCTTTTTTAGTTGAAATTTTGACTATAGCCCAGGCTTAAAATTGCTATCATTTTTTAGTGCATTGGTCAAAATTTCGACCAATACTTCCACCAATGATTGGTCAAAATTTTGGCCAATGCACTAAAAAATTTGTGGAGAATGCTATACTTTCCACCAAACCAATGGTCAAAATTTTGACCATTGGATTGGTCGAAAGCATGGCATTCTCGTCATTTTGTTATTGTATTGGTCAAAATTTCAACCAAGTGTTGGTCAACATTTTGACCAATAGTTGGTGGAAACCAGTTCTAGCGTTGGTCAAAATTTTGACCAATGCTAATTTTTTTTTAAAAAAAAAATGTTACGTGATAATCATTGAATGTGTTTGATAAAATGATCTTTGGAAATTTTCAAAGGATTCAAATTGGCAAATTTCATTCCTACACCAAAAGAAGACTTTCAAACCAGAAAACAAAAGCCATGAAAAGTTTACTTATTAATATCAAAATTACTTACCTAAACCTACAATTTATATTCCTCATCTTGGCTCTCATTCTTGGTATAACATTCCAGGTCAGCTTGCTATTGTTAATTATTCACGTCTTTTCTCTATCATATTTCAACTCTCCTCCCTTCTTTCTCTAAACACCCATTTTGGACGGGAGACAATGCAGCGACTGCTTGGTGCAGAAGTTCTAATATCTGGCCTACAAGGGCTTGGTGCTGAAGTGGGTATGTATTATAGTTACCCTTACTGTATAGAGATACATTT
>MU226982.1:1280233-1301592 GCA_018584345.1 Thuja plicata | reverse complement strand
CTTACTGTCTAGATTTCAAAAATATAAATTTTATAGTGATATGATAAATTTTACTATTTTTACAATATTTATTAATCAAAAGTGGTACCTAAACTTAAAATAGTAAGGTTCACTAAAATTTTAATAATTTTTTTGATTTTAGGTTTTTGAAAATATGAATTATATTAGACCAATATACATAGAATTTTATTCAAAATAATAATAAAATTTTTTTTCCCAAAAAAGTGAAATTTTCATCAAATTATGGTGGTCGTACACGAGAGGTTTTGAAAATGTACTTTATAGTCAATTAAAAATTAATTAAAAAAATACATTCAATTAAAAAAAAAAGCAAAAATTTTCTGACCAATATTTGATGTGTTAGGTACCTTCCCCCAAAAGGATTTAGAAAAATTCATTTATTTACTTCAAAATATGGTGGTCGTACACATGCGGGGTATGGTCCTGAAACATGCATTTTGCAAAAGAGGTTTTTAAACAAGCCTACTAAATATATTTTCTACCATGTGGGTATTCAAATAAATTACATATTTGAAAAATAGACTCTGAGCACTACATTTTCTAGTAGTGGATTTTTTTGATATTCAATCTCTAAGTGCCTGAAATTTTGACATCAATTGACAGAAAATCTGAAAAATAGGGAAAACACTTCCACTTTTTGCCCAAAAAGTGGACTCAACTTCTTGCTGGCACCCTCACTATTGCTTGATTGAAACTTCGTGCTTGTTAAAGAGTGCTTGTCACCTTCAAACTGAGATTTCTGATCTGTATTATCATAAAACTGCCCTGAATCTAGATATTCTGTCAGAGAACAGTCCTTAATGTGTCTCGAAATCTGGTTTTTGTCTCGAAAACTGAGTCTGTTTATCGAAACCTAGAGTTATCTCACATGAGATTTTAGAGACTGAGCACTTCCTCATGTGAGCTTGCATTTTCTCATGAGGAGTTGAGCACTTCCTTGCGCGTGCAACACTTTCTCGCGCAAATCCGTACCTTGGTGTCCTAAAATAGTGAGTTACTTCCCATTGACTGGTGAGTTTTTTGCCTAATCTAACTTTTGTCTGGGATCTAATTGTCTATTTCCCTATTGTCTGCAATCTTAAACTGAGTGTCTCAATTTGCGAACCAACTAATCCTTGCTCAAACTTGTTTTGTCTCTTTGTTCTTTGTCATACCTTTTTGTGTTTTTGTACCTTGCGACGCGATAGTACATCTCGGTTGTTCTAGCCATACTCTTGACGATTCGCGTCGGGTGCATCTCACATCTTGGATATTCTACCCTATTACCTCCTTTTCATTATTCCTAGAGATAGATTTTTGAGTTGGATCCTAAGTTTTCTCTCATTTCATTTTCGTCTATGCATGTTACGACTAGAAGCGGCAACATATTTACCATTCGTGGTTCTGGAATAGGTAGAAGTATAGCTCGTAATCAAGGAAAAGGTCATTCTAAACCCATTGTTCAATCTGATAGTCAAGAGGGATCCTCATGTTCCTCCTCTCCATTCAGTATAGACTCCAGTCCAAATCAGAAACCAGTTTTCTAGTTGTGCTCTAATCCTTTGTTTCAAGATCAACAAAATCCATTTCTTTCAGATCAACAAAGCTTCATAAATTTACATGTTTGGGTTGACCCTATTGATGATCCTCTCTACCTTAGTGATCCTTTTGAACATATCAATCCTTTTGATCCTATCAACCCTTTTGATCTCCCAAGAGTTACATTGACCACGGATTCTCAGCTCAATACTCACACTCATACTGAAGCTGTGCACACAACACAATCTCACATTAATGACATGGAAACTCCTTTAGATTACCTACAAGGTAAATATATTGGGGTCCATGACCAATCTCAAGATGAGCAAGGTCAACAAGAGGAGCAGCATCAACATCACCATCCTCCACATGACCAGAGTCAAGATCAGGGTCAAAGCATTTATGAGATCCTTGGTAATGATGATGAGCCAATAACTCAAAATGACATAGATGCTACAAAATCTAATAAAGCTCTCATCAAGATGATGGAAATTCTCCTTGCACAAGATAAAGAGAAATATTTTCTAGATTTGGAAAAACAAGGAGTTAAACTACCCCCAAACTTCCAAGTGGAAACACTTGTGGCTAAAGAAGAAGAGAGAGACTACCAAATTGCATAAGGTAATTCAAGATATGCAAAATCAAATTAACCAACTTATGAAGTATAAGGATAAACTGACACAACAATTCACAATGGAGAGCATCTGTCCTTTTCCTTTCGATAGGAGTCTTCATATGCCACCTTTTCCCAAAGGTGTGGAACTCCCTAAGTATGATAAGTATCTAGGTACCATTGATCCTCAGGATCATTTGAGAGAATTTGGGGCCCTATCTATGGATTTTATTCATGATAAAACCTATTTGATGCATCTCTTTCCCTGAAGTTTGGGTGGACCTCCCATGGAGTGGTTTTCTCGACTACCCACCGGCATCAAGACTTTTGATGAGATTGCCAATCTCTTTATACAGGATTATTCTCACAACATACAACATCCCATCAACATCAGGGACCTTTGCAACCTCAAGCAAAGACAAGGGTAGCCATTCCTAAAATTTCTCTAGAGATGGAGACAACTTTGCACAAAGTATCCTCGCAAAATACCCGAATTTGAGAAACTCGATATCTTCTTGGATAATCTCACCCCTAATTTTGGGTATCAAGTACAACTTCAAGGTCCCCTTAATTTTGATAGCATGATTAAGAAAGTTGTGAGGATAGAGGCATTTATGGTTAAGAAAGGGGAGTTGACTCTATACAAAGACAACAAACAAGGTTCCTCCACTTCCAACAAAGATAAAGGGAAGTTTGTCAACAAAAATAGGGATGTTGTGAATGATGGAGTGGTTGATAATGTGACCATAGCTCCTTCAAAACTGGTCTTCAATTTCACTTCTGGTATACAAGAGACAAAAGCTATTGAAAAGGCCACAACAAATACTCAACTACCTTCTAGATTCTTTGGTAACAAACCTTGGGCCCCTCAACCCAAGCGTGAATTTACTTCCTTGGGAGAACCGCTTGATGTGGTTTTCAAGACTTTGGTGCAAAATCAGATTCTTTCTCCTTTGGAAAAACATCTATATGATTTGCAACCACGACCCCATTGGTGGAACGATAATGCATACTGTGACTATCACCAAAACAAGGGTCATAAGACTGATACTTGTCTTCAATTACATCATAAGGTCCAAGATTTGATTGATAATGAGGTTATTGTTGTGGAAAATCATAATAAGAATTCAAACCACCAGGCATTCAAAGAACCCTTTCCTCATCATGAGAAAGGTGAGTCTCCCAACGCTAAGAACAATAATGCCAAGGTTAACTACGCACATGCCACTTACAACAATGCCATCAACATAATTGAACCTGTGGAACTGGAGTATTGTAACATTATTACTACCAAGGGGAGCAAGGATGATCCTAAGCCTAAGACCCTGATCATCTTGAGAGGCCCCGAGTCTCGCTTGTCTGAATCTGAAACATCTCAGGATTGCACAAACATTGTTACTAGATCCCGCACTAAGATCACTATCAAGGGTCCTGACCCTCCTGCTACTACATCCACAATGAAACAAACCACAGATAAAGTTGTTGGCTCCACCAACAAGACCATGAAAGTGGTCCCCACACCTTCTACTTCTAGTTATAGTATTCTAGACTAGGTGCAAAGAACCAACGCTCAAATAACCATTTTTGAGTTGTTGAAGATCTCGCCTACTCACCGACAGATTCTGGATAAAGCCCTCACAGAGGCTAACGTCCCCGAAGACATCAATCTAGATTAGTTTCAATCCATGGTGGGTCACTTGACCTCACCGCACTATTTTTCCTTCTCAGAAGAAGATGATCATTCGATTAGTCACCTACATAATGCTCCTTTGCATATAGAGGTCATGATTGGAAAACAACTAGTCCACCGCGTCCTTATTGATAATGATGTTGGTTTCAATATTTTCTCTACTCACTTTCTCGCTCAGCTAGGTTATGATGAAGATTGCATAGATTCCCGCAAGATAATTACTATCAAGGCCTATGATGAAGAAGAAAGAAAGTATAAAGGTTTAGTTGTGCTACCCATTCGGGTTGGGCCGGTTGAAACAGATGTCACATGTCAGGTGCTGGACCTTCCTTTTTCTTATAACATCCTGCTGGGAAGACCATGGATCCATGAAATGTAAGTGGTTCCCTCTACGTATCATTAGTGCATTAAGTTTCCTTTGCAAGGCGCAGAGGTCACAATTCCTGCTAGTATGGGCTCTTCTTGTAATGCGCTCACACAGTCAGCTGATAGTCTTGGTTGACTAACAGAGAATACACAGAATTTTGTGATGCCAAGGTTAGAGACATGGAATAGACCTTGAAAATCAAAGACATAAGCATGGGGGGTATCAAATAGAACCTGTGCTATCATTAGCAGCTCTACCTCCATCTCCTTGTTCTTATGGGAGACCTTCTGAGAACTGTAAACCTTCTAATTCTCCCCCTGAAATAGTCTATGATGGTGTCTTTGTACGAGATTCAACACCACTAGAAGATGAAGATGAGGAAAGAGCTATTAAAGCTTGGGTTTGTAAAGGAAAGGATATATCTTAACAGACTGCCCCATCTCATGAACTAAACCCCAATAGTGAAGGTATTAATATTATGAAATGCTTTGGATACAAAGGGAGTGGCCCAATAGGGGTAAATGGTAATGGGTTAGTTGAACCTATTAAAGCTATGGGTCAAAATATGAAAGACACAACCGTTTTATGCTTCAAGAAGATCTTGTTCCATCTAGGGATTAACAAATTTGTGCCAAAATTGGATCCTTCACCAGAACCTAAAGGCACATCTATAGTTGACACCGTAGAGGATAGAACCGATGACTATTTCTTTCCTTATCCCATTCCTCCAGACCTGACAACATTCTTTGTTGAGCCAGATAATTTTGTGCCGCGTGCCAATACAGTCAAGACTGACAGTGATTCTGATAAAACCACTCCGTTTGATGCATTAACCTATGAACAATGGAAAGTATTACAAGATCCTATATTCCTAGGTGAACGATACATACCACTAGAGTTTCAAGAGAAGTTGGCACAAGAACAGGCTAGCGTTGCAAGAAATCCCAAACCTTCATGGTGCAAACATCCTAGTCAAAGTTCGGACATAGATTCTCATGAATATGAGTTCGACAGTTTGTCAAAATGATCCTATGAGAAGCTTCTCGACATAGGTGAAGGGTCTAGTGAAAGGTCTAATGAGTCCGAGTCCATAAATGTTAATGTGGCTTCTACTACAGTTACTAGGAGTCAAAAGGATTCGAATACACCTTTGGATGAGATCGCTCTAGGTCTCATCTTACTAGTCAGCGCTTTTGATGACTATACCATGAATGTACTTGAACCCATCACTTCTCTTTCACTCCAATAGCCTGAGCTAATAGACCGGAATTCTCCTTCCTCATCTAATGAAGTCCTCACATTCTAGAATGACTATGCTCTACCCTGCTACCTTCATGCTGTTGAACTTGTAACATCCTCCACTAGTTAAGAAAGTGTCAACATGACCAAGGCTGATATCAAGTATCTTAGTCATAAAATTAAAAGAAGAAAAAATAGGTGCTCTGATGGTGAAAACCACATTGTGGCAGTGTCAGAGCCAAAAAAACTAAAAATAATATAAGTATCTGAAGGTGAAAACCACTGTGAGGCATCTGAGGATGAGATACTTGATGTGCTTCTGAGTCATTTCTAGGAATGCTAATTGAGCCAACTCAGCCGGTCAATCTGGGTATAGAAGAACATCCACACATCATTCATGTGGCCAAATCATTATCTACAGAAGAACTCAAATAATTCATAGATTTATTTAAGGAGAAAAAGATAAATTTTGGATGGACATACTCTGACATGCCGGGTGTAGATCCTGATCTCATCATGCAGCACTTGTCAATAGCTCCAGGTGTAAAACCAGTGAAGAAAAAACTTAGAAAGATGCATCCACATGTGGCTCTACTTGTCAAGGCAGATTTGGAGAAACTTCTGAAGGTTGGGGTCATTAGAGAAATTAATTATGCGGAATGGATCTCAAACATAGTCCTAGTGTCGAAACATGACAAATCTATCAGGGTCTGCACAGACTTTAGGGACTTAAATAAGGCATGTCCAAAAGATGATTTTCCACTACCCAACATCGATATGATTGTGGATATGACAACAAGATACGAAATTTATTCTCTAATGGACGGCTTCTCTGGCTACAACCAAATCAAAATTGTGCCAAAGGATCAAGAAAAGACTGCTTTTACTTGTGCATGGGGTACTTTCTGCTGGAATGTTATGCCTTTTGGTCTTAAGAATGATGGAGCCATGTATCAGAGAGAAGTCACTACCATATTTCATGACATGATGCACAAAACAATGGAGGACTATGTTGATGACACCTTTGCTAAAAGCATGGATAGGAAAGCACATTTCTATGATCTAGGCCCTATACTGGATCATATGGAAAAATTTAGACTGCATCTTAATCCTAAGAAATGTGCATTCAGAGTAACTTCAGGAAAATTGTTGGGTTATATCATCTCTGTGAAAGGAATTAAGGTGGATCCTACAAAGGTGCAAGCTATCATTTAAATGCCTCCACCTCACAATATTAGATAAATTATAGGTCTTTAAGGTCATCTTCAATCTATCTGATGCTTCATCTCGTAGCTAGCTAACAAGTCACAACCATTTACAAAAAATCTACTTAAAGGTGTGACCTACGAATGGAACAAAGAATGTGAACAAGGCTTTCAACAAATCAATAAATATCTAGCCAATCCACCTATATTAATGCCTCCTATTCATGGGAAGCCATTAATCTTATATATCTCAGCTAAAAAAACATCATTGGGTGCCCTATTGGCTCAAGAAGATCAAAACAATAAAAAAATAGTCATCTATTACATCAGCAGAACATTGATCTCTTGTGAAAGGAATTATTTTTTCATTGAGAAAGCTTTCTTAGAAGTGGTGTTCGCTTCCCAAAAGTTATGACATTACATGCTTGCTCATACTACAAGGCTAATTGCAAAAATTGATCCATTAAAGTACTTACTCAGTAAAGCTACCCTCACAGGTAGACTAGCTAAATGGGTCATGCTCCTTAGTGAATTTGACATTGAATATGTCAAGAGAAAATCTATCAAAGGGTAAGCAATTGCAGATCACTTGGCTGAGGTGCCTATTATAGATCATCAACCATTAAGGATCGAATTCCTGTATGAGTCCATCATGCTTCTCACACATCAGTCATGGACCATGTTCTTTGATGGATCATTCACCCAGCAGGGGTCAGGCACCAGAATCTTGTTCATTACACCTTAGCGGTATTCATTACCAAAATCTTACAAAATGGTGTTTCCTTGCACCAATAACTCTGTTGAGTATGATGCTTTGATTAATGGATTAAAGATTGCTATTGAATGGCGTGTTGATGAGCTAAAGGTCTTTGGAGATTCATAATTGGTTATGAGTCAGTGAATGACATCTATCAAACAAAAGATGAAAAACTGGTGCCTTATAAGAAGATGGTTGATGATCTTAAAAAATAATTTGCACATGTTACTTTCCAGCAAATTCCAAGGGCATATAATAAAGCAGCCGATGCCATGGCTACTCTAGCTTCCATGTTACAAATGCCAGAAAATGACTTCAGACACGAATTCCTAGTGGAGACATTATGCCACCCTGCCTATAATTCCCCTGAATCTTGGATGATCTCTTCAGTCATTGGACATGACTCATCCCACTACCATCATATATAATCCTACCTTCATGACCAGATCATTCTAGACACTTACACCTGAAATGAGAAACATCACTTAAACTGCAGTGCTTCACAGTTTGTCATCGTAGCTAACGACTTATATAGATGAGGTCTTGATGGTACCCTCCTTAGGTGTTTAGAACCTGATGAGTCTAAGTGTGCATTAGTAGAGGTGCATGAAGGCATCTATGGAGCTCACTCAAACGGTCTGACACTAGCTCGTAAACTTATTAAAGCTGGTTACTATTGGTCGAATATGGATAAAGAAGCTATAGAATTTGCTAAATCCTACAAACAATGGCAGCATCATGGAAACTTGATCCATGCTCCTGCCAAGAAGCTCATTCCTTTTGTCAACTTTTGGCCATTTCAAAAATGGGCCTTTGACCTAGTGGGTCAGATACATATGTCTTCTTCAAGGGGACATAAATACATCATCACTGCTACAGACTATTTTACCAAGTGGGTCAGGGAAGTGCCTCTCATTATAGTTGATGGTAAGTCTGTGGCTATGTTTATACTGAATTACATCATCTGTAGATATGGTGTACCCTCATTATTAATCATTGACAATGGGGGAAATTCAAGAACAAGGATCTGACACAATTATGTACTAAATTCAGAATCATTCAGCACTGGTCTTCTATCTATTATCCACAGGGTAATGGACATGAAGAAGCATCAAATAAGGCTATTCTCAAGATCTTACATTACATAGTACACAAAGCTAGATGAGACTGGCATCTCCAGATTAATCCGGCTTTATGGGCTTACCACACCAGTATACAGACACCAACAGGGGCCACACCCTTTGCTCTAGTTTATGGTGTAGATGCAGTGCTTCCTATTGAGGTTGAGATTCCTACCTTGTGAGTCTCTCTGAAGGGCCTCATTACTGATGATGATATCAGAATATCTCAGCTACAAGAGCTTGAACTACTGGATGAATGTCAAAAAGTGGCATTCGATCATCTCTGAGCATATCAGAAAAGGATATCTAAGAGTAACAACAAGAAGGTCAGACCAAGAGAATTCCAATTGGGTGATCTCGTTCTGAGAGAGAACCCCAAGAACCAACAATAGCGGGTCCAGAAAGGAAAATTTGAACCAAACTGGCTTTGTCTGTATATTATTACTATAGTATTTGGGTTTGGCGCTTACCAACTTTCTACCACAAAGGGTGAACAACTCAAAGAGCCTATCAATGCTCTTCATCTAAAGAAGTTCTACAGTTAAGATGTCTTCTGAATGCTCATGTACATACTCTATTCTGAGAAAATCCTAAAAATTGTAAAATGTCTTGAAAAAATGATCATCTTAGTGAAAACCTGGAAAATAGGTGCTTTGATGTATCTATTATCCTAGTGAAAACTTGGTAAACAAGCGCCTTGGTAATACCAAAAAAATTGAAAAAAATGAAAATACAAAAAAAATAGAAAAGGAGAAAAAATGTGCCATTGATGAAAACCTGGTAAACAGGCGTCATGGTAGAAAAAATAGAATTTCTGCCAAGATGGTGAAAACCTGGTAAAAGGTACCTCTTGTTCCACAATTCTCTATCTATCATGGCATCTCTTGGCTTTCTTGCAGTTTTCTTTCCTACTTTAGTTTGCTTTCCTTCTTTAGTGTGCTTTCCTGCTTTAGTTTTCTCGCTCATGCATGCGCTCTCAGTCATTTTTGATATTTTTCTTGACTTCACATGGATTGAAACTGGTCACACTCAGGGGCATCTTTCTGGGCTAGGGGGCATTGTCCTATCTTTTGGGATTCTCTCTCCTCTTCACATCAGTCACTAGTGGTTTCACTAATTCTTCTTGTTGATGCCTAGATCTCAGACCGATCTTGAGAATATCTTTCTCACATCATTCACCAGTTATTCTCACTGCATCTGTCTACTATAACTGTACTACTAATATTTCTCACATCGAATCACTATTTTTGTATTTGACATCAATTCATTCATTACTTGGGGGCATGGCTCCCCACTTTGATCACCTCTTTGGTTTACACTCGAGTCAGTAATCTTGTCAGTTCTAAAGGACAACTATCTACTGGCACAAACTGGTGTTTCTCAACACCCCAATCAAACAGTGTTTTTCAACACTCTCTTTGGACACATCTGTGTTTTTTCAACACACATCAAACATCACAACGTAAACATCTATCGATAGTAATCAAACACATTTCACTCACAAGCACAATGGTGTTTTTAAACACCCTAAACACATGCACATTCGTAAACTTTGAAACATGATAAGTTATGATTGAATCTCTCTTTGTATGATATATTCTTTGTCTACTTCTTGTTGGTGTGGTTTTGATGATCCAATAGTGTTAAATAAATAGGGTGTATGTGATAAGAGCATCTATATTAAGGTGGAAAAGCCTCACATCCCTCGATCTTGTTTATTTATATGCCAAAGGGAGGTTGGAACTATCTCCTTGACTGTTATTACTCTGTTTGTTTACTTATGTACTCTTACTGTATCAAACTGGAAACAATGTTTAGGTCACCTTGGCTTTTGTGCCCTAGTGCTTACGCTCATTTACTACATTTTATTCGATGAAAGTCATATTCATATCCTTATGGTCGTAGTGGCACTAGTAAGGATTGTATTGACTTCGGCGTTCCAAAAATAATCGATGATGATAATTATGCGATGAGTCAAACAACCAAGTCGTAGGGTTGCATTTAGCTTAGGCTTGCATTCATATTTTAAGCTCGCATCGTGATAGTTTTGGTGCTCTCTTCATTGTCTTCTCATTCTTTGAAGGTCCAAATATTTTATCCTGGATTCCTCTTGACTGTACTAGTGTCTGGTTCTGAATCCATTTTCATGATCAAAATTGGAATCTGA
The DNA here is from genome assembly GCA_018584345.1 of Thuja plicata. Classification (NCBI taxonomy): domain Eukaryota; kingdom Viridiplantae; phylum Streptophyta; class Pinopsida; order Cupressales; family Cupressaceae; genus Thuja; species Thuja plicata. The sequence goes on along the minus strand of MU226982.1, from coordinate 1,290,894 downwards.
AAATCTTAAGCAGCTCAAAATTATGTTTTAAAATTTTGGAACCGATGTGATCAGACGCTTGTGCAGTCGACATTCTAACATTGCTTTCTTGTCAGAATCATCTCTCGTCATCATTTTCTTAGCTTCTGCAATATTTTCATCAAAGTTAACTCTATTCAACTATGGTCAAACCTAATTAACAAGACCCCCTAATCGCTCTAAATCGATTCTGCCTTCTCTTGATCTATCTCGGATTTCTCTGCGATTTCTTTCTCTCAATCATCTTTTGGTTGTGTCATCTTTTGATTTTTCTCCTGAGGGGGCAGGTTGATTGCATCATTGAATATTTTCACATCATTCTCAAATCAATCTAATCTGAATCAAAATTCCCCATCCCTAGGGGCATCTCATCACTTGGGGCATATTTAGTTTTTTGTACCTTATGATCAAAATTGGATATTCCATGATCTTGAATCTCTAGGGGCATCTTAATGCCTCACATCTTGTCATCTTATCATGTATCTTTCTAGGTATCTGAGCAATCTAACTCTGATCCTCAAGGATCAAGCTTTGCTCTAGAGATGATTCTTGAAATCTCATTAGGTATTGGGGCAATCTAACCCTAATTCCTGAAATTTATGCTTTGGTCTGAAGATGGCTCTCAAAAGCTCTTTTAGACCGTTATCTAGGCAACCTAACCTGGATCGCGAAAGGCTAACCTTCGTATTGGTGCAATCTAACCCTGATTTTGGAGATAGCCCTAAATCTTCATCTTCTATTAGTGGACTTTAGGGAAATCTAACCCCGATTCTAATCTTCTCTCAATTGGTATTTGGACCGTTGCCTTCACAATCTAACTTAGACTTCAGAAAATCATGGTTCATTCTGAAGATGGTTCTGCTTCTCGATCTGATTAGTGTCTTGGCAACCTAACCTAGACTTCTGAAATCTTCATCTTCACATCAGACTATTCTTTGAATCAATGCACTACTCACACATCAATTCAAAGAGGGGAAAAATGTAACACCCCAAAATTGGCATCTTACAATTCTTATCAATTTTGGTGCATTTTATCATCATCGAAGTCCTATTGCACTAGAAAAATTCTCTTCCTAATTGACTTTAATTAACTTAGTCTCAAATGCAGAAAACCTGAATTTACATAAATCTCACACTATATTTAATTCCTAAATTTTCAAGGTTTATTAGCCAAAAACCCCTATGATTAATTAATTTAATTCTAAAGTCCTAAGTGATTTTAAATTAAATTAATTCCACCCCCTTTAGCTAATACACATCAAAAGAAATTGAATAGTTATTTAATTATTTGAATGGATTATCCTCAAAAAAGGAATTCCATAATTCCATGTGAAAAGTCACTCATGTGGCAATAATTCATTTCTTTAATTAAATAATTCCTTATTTTGTCTCACCTTCCTCCATGGAGATGAAGAGTCAGTCGTTTCTTTCCAAGAAACTCTTCATCTTCTTTCCAGTTTCTTCTCTATTATGGACTTCATTTTCTTCGTTTGAAAGAGAAATTGGAGAGCATCTAAACTATAGTTAATTTTTGTCTTGATTTTCTCACTTTTCAAGCTTTATTGCATAATTAGCTTAGTGTCATTTAGATTAATAACATGTTCCATCTTAATGTAGCTCTTTTTACATATCTAATAGCTTAATTCTATCATCTTTTCAAGCTTTCTTGATTAGAATATGCATTTCAATTCTTTAATTCTAATGGTGTTTCTCATATAGAGTAATTTCAATTTCAGTTTTTATCATACTTTAAAATCCTCCATTTTAGCAATGGTCATGGTTGTTGGCTCTCATTCTAAGAGTAAATTTGACACCCCAACTAAATAGGAGGTAACAAGTCAATTCAATCAAGTTTGTGAAATGGACAATTCATGTTCATCTTTGCAAATTCGATGATTGAGAAATGACTATGTTGTGTTTGTGCCTGATTTAGAGGTCACTTTCAAGCACACATAGCTCCAAGACCAAAAGTCCCTCTAGAGTTTGCTACATCCATTAATTTTTGGGAGTTCTCCAACTTTTCACCTAATTGCTCCATTAGGGGGGCCAAAACGGGGTCTGGTTCTTGAGGTGGGGTGCCAACTTTCTTCTTTCCATGGGCTTTGGATTGCTACGGTGCCCGGGAACCTGAGGCTCCAACAAAATGTTTGTCCAACTCGACACTCTTCGGGTAGACCTTCTCAAAATATGAGTGGTTGTGCTTAATTTCTACTCTCAAGATGGCCTTGAAATCCAAAATTTATAGAGTATCCCAATCCACCATAGGGAGGTCCATCTTATCTATACATGTACTTTTATACTCAATGTCCTCTTGGGGTCCAGTGTCCAAAAAAGTCTATGGGAATGTGCAGACCTTGAGTTGGTACATCATGCATTTTGTTATCCTGGTGTAGTGTTACCTCCAGAAATCATAATCATCTTGGAAGTTGGCCCAAAAATATTCTATGTGTCGAACATGGGGGTTTTCCCCCTTTGGCATCAACCTTGCAAGTCTCCCAAGGGGATCATAATCCTTGCAGCTGAAAAAATAATTTTCTAAGTTGAAGCTACTTAGTTCATTTCTGCTTCCCGGGCCGCAGCGAGAGAGAAAGAGTATTCCCTGCAAATGAAAGGGAATGTCGGGGTGGTTAACTTCTTGAGGAAAGTCAAGGCATGAGCATCCAAAATCTACCTACAAAACTCTAGGAAAGCTATCTTGTCCCCATAATTTTTGGGTAACAAGAAGGGTTCTCGAGAGAAGCTAGACACCCGACTATAAGTGTGCTGGGAAAAATGGATGAAGTAACACCCACACACACCAACCAAACTCATGGCGTGTGGGGATAATTTGTACCCCTGATCACCAGTGATTGCCTTGATCCTGTGAAAGATGAAGGCCTCGTTGACTTTTCCAAAATATGGTAAACTCTGGTCCCACAGAATTTGGGTGAAGTGACCCCATAGAGAAACTAGATTGGGTCCTTCCCTGAGAACACCAACCATTGTTAAACCTCAGATCGCTTGGCATTGTCAAGAAAGCCACCAAAGGACGTACAAAGTTATGTAGAACTTCTGCTAGATATATCAACCTTCCTCATCTGGATGTCTACATGTTTGAAAAAGATGTCAGTCTAGTTGAAGAGTGCCTTGGTGTTTGTCATGCCATACAAGAAATAATACATCGAGGGGAGAATTCATGGGCATGTGGCTCCCAAAAGATCTTGCATAAGAAGATAATTCTTGCCTAGATGGGCTCCTTGAAGTCAGAGCGAGGAAGCTGTGTCTGCATCTTCTTGTAGTATCGGTGTGGACTTTTTAGCTATTTTGTGTTGAGGTGGCACTAGGCCATGTCTGGGTGCATCCTCATACTACTAGAGGGATTCATCCTTAGTGAGAGAAAAAGCTCCTACAAATTACGAGATATGCCACCCTCTGGCAATGGCATGATGGTCCAACATGATGATGTACACCAGGAATCCAAGGGGAGTGGGGGGAACCAACACAGTAGCCATACTGCCTTGGCGATAACCCCTAGCCAAGAGCGAAATTAGCTCCGACGCTTGTACTGAGCATGAAAAACCAACTGCTTGAATAATTCCTGATGTAGCTAAGTTAACTAAGATGGATTCATTGAAGCATCAAAGATGATGGATCATTTGAATAAGGCCCTACAATTTGGCTTAGGTACCGACATCTATGTCGATGATCTCTTTAAGCGCAGACTCAATTCATGATCCGTGAATTGTCTCAGTATTATTATATTTCTAGGTTAGCATAAGCTTTCCCAATGTCCACTCTATGTTGTTCCTCTTTCTCGTGCCTATAGAGGCACTAGGGAGTTCTTGACTTCTAGGAGGTGTAGACCCTGAAGCCATTTCTGTCTTTCTCTAAACTATACCTACAACTGGACAACCGTCAGTATATAAACATTAAAAATTTCTAGATTTTGGAGGCCCTTGGAGTGACTTTGCCTTTTCACCTGAAATAGAGAAATGTTAAAGAATCCTAGATGGGATCATATGCTTGAAATTTAATACTATTTTAACACATGAACATTTCTTACTTACCAAGGATCCATCAATGACCCACAAGGGGTCACATGAGGTGGAAAAGACCAAGCTTACTAACACGCTTGACATTTACATGACAAGACAAAAATCGTCAGTGATGAGACAAGTAGCCTTGTTGTCATACTGTAACACACACATGTCCACTCGGTTGAGTAATGAAATTTAATGGACATATGTGCTAGCATGAGTGGCATGAATGCCACTTGGGACATATTTTGAATGCTTGATTTTGTGAATTAATTGCGCTATTAAGATGGAAAGGATGGAGGAGAGAGAAAAGGATGATGACCTACGAGTGAGCTGGCCTCTGCAATTGGCATGTTCATCATCTTGACATCCAAGCCTACACCAACCAAGGTGGTGAACCTTGTTATTGGGTGGACATGGCTTGATGGCCTCATAAAGAATTGGGACAAGAGAAGGTCTCAAGGAACTTGTTTTAAAAACCCGACTGGGCAGACCCCTTAATGTAGACACCTAAATTTGACCAAGTGTATCTCAAGCATTCAAAATTGTAAATATCAGATAAATGCCTTAAAATCTCATCTCAATGCATTAAAATGGATCAAATCAAATGAACATTTATCAAATAAAATGGACAAAAATGAAATCAAATTAAAAGATCAAATAATCATGAAATCAAATAATTAAATTCAAGCCTAAAGGGATTAATCAAATTATGCAATTGGTTTTTCAATTGTATAGTTCAAATCAAAAAGATCAAATCCAACCCAATCACCCTTCCATGGCTAAATTAATTAAATGATTGAGTTATTTAATTCCTAATATCTTTGAGACAACCAACCAATTTTCCCTCCATTTGAAAACACCTCAAAGATTTTGACTTAACCAAACTTTGATCATGATCAACTCACTATACCCCCTACCCTTGGGAAAATGCTATAAATACAAGCCATTTCCTTTGTGTTTGGGATCCAATAATTTTAAGAGCAAAAGCATCCTTATTATAGGTATATAGAGAGCATTTGAGAGCTTTTGAGAGTATTTCAACATTTGCATAACATTTAGTATATCATGTTTTGGAGCATTTGTTGTTTTCTAACATATCTTGGAGAATTTTGAGCATCTTAAGCTAGATTTGATTATTTTGTTTATCATTCATTTCTCGTTCTAGGATTGTCCTTGAGAGAGATTAAGCCTAAGAGTTCTCTTAACAAAGCTTAGATAGAGAACCATGAGATGATATGGATTTTTAGCTTCAATTCTTAGATTAAATTGTTTTGTCTTCCCGTAGAATTGTTATTCTTAATCTTAATTTCATGAAGGTGTAATCTTACACACACAAATGGCACCCACCGAGGGGCTCTAAGCTTCTTTGCTAAAATTTCTATCATAAGATTTGGTGTTTTTTGCTTTGTTCTTTCTGTTATTTTGCAGAAAATAGGAGAAGAGCCGCTTATGTGATGTTAAGAGCTGCCTATGAACAATAAAATGCCACCTACGAAGCTTGATTCATCTTTGTCTTTCATTTTGCAGCCGCTTTCTAGATAAAGTGGGCCGCCTGCTAGATAAATCATGTCACCGACTAGATAAAGTGTGCCGCCTAATATTTTTTAACAGTCGCTTACAAGCAATCTTTGGCCACCTTTTACACTTTTTGTACCACCTGCTAATTTTATTTAGTCGCCTGTGATTTTTTAAAAGTCGCTTGTTAGGATTTAAAAACCATGTAGCAAGTTTTCATTTATGCTTAGCAACATTTAAACGTCATTCTTTAGCTGTTAAATGCCGCATAATTATTTTTTCTTTAAATCGGGTTTTTATTGATTTGGTCACTATTGTAACTCTCTGTGTTTTTCTATCGCCTGGATGAAAAATCACCCAAAGGTGCAGAAACCAGAAAAGCAGATCTCAAAGCTTAGCAAACAGGTAAGAATCAAAACCAAGAATGATAAAGAAATACATACAGCAAATTTGTTAGAGATTTTATTTGAGGAAGAACACTTGTATGATCACTACATTAAGGTGTTTTTTTCTTACAAACAAAAATTTCCTACTCTTTAATTGGTTTCCATGCCTAGTTCTTTAAAGCTTTAATTGATAAATCTTTCATTAAAAGAGATTTTAGGAGGGAATTTGTCATTTGAGTTTTTCCAATTTTTCTTCACTTTGCCTCGCTTTGTGTTGACTAACTTGTTGGAGGAGCCAGAGTGGGAATGATCGCCACTAGGTGAGTGGAAATAAGCTTAAACACTCAAAAATGCGCCTAGCCTTGCTAGCTTTGAAAAATTAGGTATTTATCTAATCAAGCTTGCATTACTTAACTTGTGGAAAATTCTTTATATCTAGCATAAATAGGGACACCTTGCTATTTTCTATTCAAACAAGACATTAGGTATATGCTCTCAACTTTTTGAAGTTGATCAAAAAGCCAAAAGTGTCAATATTGGGTGGTAAAAAGAAAGGGAGAATTAATTGAACCACACATCTGATTTTTTTAATAACCTCCTTGTCAAGAGATTGAAAATGAACAAATTTGTTTGAGGTGTTTAGAACAAAGAAAGACAATAGGGATATGCTCTTCACTCTTTGAGTGAATCAGATTCCCAAACTTGTTGGACTGAGTTCGGTTTTTGTTTTTCCATACTCATGCTAGTTAAATAAAACTTTAAAGGGCCTGCCTCCTGAGATTTTCCTTACAAGGATGGTGAGAGGGAATGACCCAAAGTGGGAGATATTCACTTTTACCATGATGTCGTCTGACCCACTATAAATAAATGCACTTTACCTTAATCAAAAAGTGACTAAAACTTGTGCAAGCCATCCTCAATTCCTCTAGTAGTCCTTCGGGATTGTGCAAAATCATACTTTTGTGCATGTAGGAAGCCCTCAAAGGCATAAAGGATCTTGTCAAGATTTAGACCGGAATAGTTTGAAACCTAATAAAGTAGCAGACCTACCTTTCTAGAGCCATGATGAAAATCCAAATTTGTTGACTCTAAGGTAGACTGTTTGGAAGACATTCTTGTGCAAACCTGTTAAAAAATCCAAGAACATATACTTTTAGTGTGGTTTTAGGAATATGGTACAATTTTGATGTGTGCATTGAGCTTGTACTCTATTTTCATGCAAGAATATTTTTTGATAAATCTGATTAAAGACTTTAAACTTTTAACCCCAGAAAATACCAATAAAATTGTTAAAATAAACTTTAATCAACAAAGTGCCGTGTACCATCATTTCAGAGCCGCTTACAAACAAAACTGGGCCGCTTGTCAATCTTAAAATGCCTCTTGAAAGCATTAAACAACCGCGTATGCTACTGAAAATTTCCACATATAAATATTTCAAAACCGCCTATCAATAGGCAAATGCTTCCTGCCAACTGTAGAGTGCCGTGTACAGTGATTCCAGTGACCGCGTATCAATTATAAAAGGCCACCTACACACAAGTAAGAGTCACCCAGAATTTTAAAAGGGCAAATAGTGGGTATATGTTGAAGGATTGAAAACTAGATAGTTTCTTTTTTGGATACCCTTTTGGACGTTCTACCACTGTGGATACCTAACTCGGTCATAATTCATCATTATTGGGAATTTTGCCAATTTATCCACAGATTTATCATTTAAGCGAGTTTGAAACCTAAGATCTTCATTTGACATATGTTAATGTCAGTTTTTACTCGATCCCATTACATCAATACTACCCTACAACTAGACGGATCTTATCTGAGACAAGAGTGTCCCTTCTCGAGTGATCCTTTTTCTGCAAAACCCTTACACAAACCCATCAAAGAAGTAGAACCGAGGATGTATTTTCCATTTGGCCATATAGATCCCGATTATATTAATCACATGAACAAGGATATGAACAAACAAGGAAATGTTGATCCTAACAACAAAGGATCTAACAACAATACCAACGAAGGAACAAACATGGATCCTAACAATCGAGGGATGAAAAATACTAACAACGGGGGAAATATAGACCCTAATTATGAGGAGTTAACCAATTAAAAGGTTAATGAGGCTATGTAAATACCTTTCTTCATGAAACTCATGGAAAAAGTGTTGGAAAAAGACAAGGAGAAGTACTTTCTAGACCTAGCACAAACGGGTCTCAAACTTCCACACGATTATGATGTCACTAAGCTCCAATGAGAAGAGGCCGAGGTTAACCCCATTGATATCATGAGAAAACAATTCTAGCTTTTTCCAGATGCAATTGGACACAATAAAACATATTGGGGCTCCTAAACCTTTTTCTATCGAAGCTTTGTGTCCATTTCCTTTTGATAAGTCTTTAATCATGATACCATTTCTAGTAAATGCTATTTATCCTAAATATGATAAATATGAAGGAACATCTGATCCTCAAGATCACTTAAGGGAATTTTGTGCCTTAAGTCTAGAGTTCACGCATGACACAACTTACCTTATGAGGTTATTCCCTAGAAGTTTGGTTGGTATGGCAATGTAGTGGTTTTCAAAGTTACCCTCCGACATTCAAACCTTTGAGGAATTGGCCTCTAAATTTGTAACTCACTATTCTTATAACATCAAACAAGAGGTTACAATCCTTAATCTATGCAACACCAAACAAAGAGAAGGAGAGGGATTCCTACTTTTCCTACAATAATGGAGAGCGGTATTTTCTAGATACCCTCGAAGTGTACCCGAAAAGGAAAAGATGGATATTTTTGTGAATAGCTTGAATCATGAAATAAACTATCGATTAAGGCTACAATGTCCTAGATCATTCCAAGACCTAATTGAGAATGGGGTGACAACAGAAGAGGTATTGATAAAAATTGGAGAAATCAAACTCTACAAAGATAACAAGAATAACAACAACAGCAATAGCTCCAACACCAATCAAAATCAAAATTCCAACAACAACAACAACAGTCGATTTTGGACACAAAATAAAAACAATAAAGGAGGAGTTAATGATGGAGTGGTGGAGGCTACCCCTTTCAATCTCACTCAAAAATCAGCTCAAGCCAATAATGTGAATCAAGCACCCAAAGTGCCCTTCAACAACAATACTAATAACAACTTTGGGAATAATCAAGAGACCCCAAAGCCTAAACCTTTCTTTGCACCTACACCCAAAAGGACATTCACTAATTTGGGTGAACCATTGGAAGATTCATTAATGATACTTATTGTAAATAAACTTATTGATCTACCAAAGGCTCAACCATATGAACCTCACATCAAGCCAAACTAGTGGAATGAGAACAACCATTGTGACTATCATCGAAATAGGGGACATAAGACCAATGATTTCTTACATCTCAAACATGTGGTACAAGATATCATAGACAATGGTGTGATCAAAGTGGATGGCCCTCAAACTAATGAAGATCACACAGCCTTTAAAACTCCTTTTTATAAGCATGAAAAGGGAGAATCTTCTAATTCCAACAATGGGGGAAACAATGTGAATAATGCAAGAGGCAGTCATAATGTTAACTTTTCTCATACTTATGACAATACCATCAATGTTGTTGTGGTTAAAGATCAACCTATTCAAGGGCCTGCTAATGCCATCACATGGGGGCAAGCCTCAAAGATTACCTTACAAGGGGGTACTCCTATTACTATTGGCCCTAAAACACCAACTATTTTGGCTAAACAAACATCACCCACAACAAAGCCTTATTGTTTGGTGGATCAATTACAAAAGACCCTAGCCCAAATATCAATTTTAGAGTTGTTATAATTATCTCCAAATCACAAAGAGATTCTGGGAAAAGCCTTGTGTGAAACCACAGTTCCTATAAACTTGGAGGGAGATAAATTTTAGAACATGGTAGGGCACCTCATAGCCCCTCATTGTCTTTCCTTTTCAGAACAAGATGACATGTCTATCACACATCCTCAAAACTTAACCTTGCATATAGAGGTATTAATCCAAAGACATAGGGTTAAGAGAGTTCTCATAGACGGTGGAGCTGGTCTAAATATTTTCAATTTAAACCTTGTCAAGTCATTAGGGTTATCTGAGTCTTCCATTGATCCAAAGAATAAAATCACTATTAAGGCTTACAATGAAGAGGAAAGATCTTCAAAGTGTATGATCATTCTACCAATTCAAGTGGGACCTATCAAAAAGGACACTATATGTCAGTTCCTTGACATGAAATTGACCTACAACATCTTACTAGGAAGGCCTTGGATACATGAAATGCAAGTGGTACCTTCTACATATCAGCAATGCATAAAATTTCCATACATGCGGGAGGAGATCACAATTGGAGGAGATTCAAATCCTTTCCAATATTGCAATGCTTTAAAGCCAAGTTATGAATTATATATTCATCATAATAGGGAAAGAGTTATCTCTAATATTACCATGGAAGAATCCAAAGAGGAAAATTCGGAACCAACATCAAAACTAACATCCACTCCTAACCTTATTCAAACTAACTCAACTACATCGACTAAGGGAAAATAAAAGATGAGTTATGAGGGTTCAAATTCAAAGGATACTTTAGTTTAGACTTCAACCTTAAGATTGGAAACTTCTAAACCCACTAAGGAAGAAAGAGAACAAACTAAGAAAGATCACTATGAAAAGATGAGTGACCTAATGCATCAATTTGAGAAACAATGTAAAATTAACTC
>MU226982.1:1243512-1260708 GCA_018584345.1 Thuja plicata | reverse complement strand
TAACAACATTCATAAACTTCAATCCAATAAGAGATGATCAAGACAATGAAAACAGGGATAGAACAAATATCACAAGTACTTCAAGCATGTCTTAATCATCAATGGGAAATACAATTGCAGGAAACCACAAGGGCAGAGAGATTGCCACGAACTAGTCTCTGAGAGAAAAATCTCCTAACAATTGCCAAATCTGAGCACTAAAGCTCTCAAAAAACTCTTTATACCACCCTCAACTGCACGTAGGCAGGAGTCTCAAAACCTAACTAGGGTTACAAATTTACAATAGAATAATTGACCCTAGGACAAAAATCTAATCTGGCCATAAATGTGCACCAAGAATGAATCCCGATCAGATCAGATTTGATTTCCATCTTTACGCCCATCCCTGTACTTGATCATGCCCGCAGACACGCAACCTGAGTCCATGAGCAATACTCTGCAACTAAGTCTCTATCATGAATGCTCACCAACTGATCATAGTCCCCCAGGACAGGAAGTGACCCCTCACGGCCGCCGCTCAACCCCTCATCAATGAGCCATCGATCATGACCATGTCCTTTTGCCAACTGCACCTGGAGAGAAATAACTTCGTGATTGGATTCTGTATCTCCCTTCCACGTCTCTGAATCTTTTGTTTCTCCACCGACGTCAAACAAATCCTAATCCAGGGATCAGCAGACTCTCTGTGCATGGCCCCTCTGCAATTAGACCCCTCTGATCAATTCTGGAACACGAGCACAGAGGAACCATGGCTGCCGAGCGTTTACAGTGCCAAATCTGCCGCCAAACATTCAAATTCAAAGCCTAGCAACAAGGCGACTGACCGTTGGTCTCTTTGTCATGAGCATCAGACCTTAACCATAGTTAAAACTCTAGACTTGGCGATAAAGCACTTTTACCTCTGCTTAACTCGAGCCAAGATCCAGCGACAAGGCGACTATGAAATTTCAAAGTCGCGAGGCATTTTACTTAACTCATCATTCTTCTAGCGACCCAGCACCTAACTGCTACCTCAGACTATCATGACTTTTCGCCCAGTCGCCAGATGCTATCTCTCCATCTCGAGACCACGCGACAAAGCCTAGTCACCAAGTCGGGGAATCCTTCTTATCAGTCAGCATGTGCCCTTAACCTTTTTTAGCGACAATGCGACTTCCCTTGGCGCTGAGTCGGGAGTACTTTTCTCGTAGGGCACTTTGATCACCCGACCACGCGACCGCCGTTGGATCATCTGTGTTTTGTATCGGACGGCTGGCATTTAATCGCTTAAAAACTGAGGTTGCCCTTAAATCTTCCTACGATCCTGCGACTGAAGGTGGGCCCCATTCTTTGTATTCATTACTCGGTGAGTAAGCGACGAGCACTACTTTTTGCTCATCGCACGCTCACGAGCTGCTTTCTATTTCTCCCTTACGATTGGCGACTGAGCGACGAGCCACTTTCTTCCTTAGTCGCACACTCGCAACCCCTTTCTCTTTCACTTGACAACTACAACGATTGAGCTATGAGCTCATTTATTTTCTGCTCGTCGCGTACTCGCGAGCCCCTTATCCTTTACCTGAACTGCTAGGCGACTGTGCGACCATTTTTCTCTTTCAGCTCATCGCCGTCTCGCGGCCCCAACATGACAACTTAGAAACAACTCGCGACTGCGCGATAACTCATTTCTTCAGCTCATCGCTCAGTCGGGAACGGATCAGACTTGGGCAAGAATAGATCGCGATTGCGCGATGACTGCGATTGGCAGCTCGTCGCGCAGTCGCGCAACTCAAAGATATGACATAAAAGCAAGATTTGAAAAGGGGCCTAGCCATTTTGGGCAGGAAAACACAGAGGACGGCCAAATTGCATAAAAATGGAAAATTTGGGCAACAATACCATTTGAAAGTTATAGATATTTTCAATCAATATACCAATCAGGACTTCTTTTTCACATTGCCACTTTTTGGCATACCATGATCCTACACATACCCAATTCATACAATTTTATAAGAACAGATGGAGTGAAAAAGTGATAGAGTAGAAGTAGAAAATTAAACCAATGGATTTGAAGAGAACACTTGTGTAGGGTGTATAGTGCACATGGATGAAAATTTTCTTTAATGGATAGCATATAAACAAAGTCATATCCATGGTTAATGGATCTAACATTTGATCTAGACAAAAAGAAAGGGGGATCAATAGAGTAAATAGAAGAATAGGATAACTAAGAATAAGGGGAAGGAGGTAGAAATGATAAAAACAAAGAGGAAAGATAAACATTGTGTATAATATTTAGATGAGAAAATTATAGAGTTTGATAGTATTAAAACAAATAAACCCGTGGAGTTATAGAATTATAATTATGTTATAAATATCATTATTCAATGCCAATATTGACAATATTTTCTTTTCCTAAGAAGAGAAATTATATAAAAAGGATTTTCTATGAATGTGCTAAATTGAATTAAGGAAACGAGGTCAAAATAATTGTAAAAATTATACAATTTTTTGAAAAATCAAGAGAACTTGATAAGGAGGTTGGATGAATCACTCACTGATTCATGATACTAGTTTTCTTGAAAGACTTCTAGGGTGTCTTCACCAAACCACTTAGCACCTATAGGATTTTTGTTTTCTTAGGATCCCTTGGTCTCTCTATCCAGCCCAACTATCATGAAAAATTACTCTATCAAGCCTAAACTTGATGCATTCTTGCTACACTTGCCATTTACTCTTAAACCACCTTAAAGGCTTCTAACCTTCAAATTCTTGAAAAAGTCTTAACAAAGGTGTGGATTTGTCAATAGAGACTTTATTTCAACCAAGTAGGGGGTGTTAGGAGTCCCACCTAGTTCAACTAGTAAGTCGATTTCACCAAAACTTCACAAATAGGCCTAAAAGGATACTAGCCCAATTAGGTCTCCTCTTCCAAGAAATCAAGGATTTACTCCCATTTTTTTCCAAAGAAACACTAAAAATTTTCTTTGGATTGTTGAATCAGATGCCTACCCATCATGGATTTTGGGGGTCTTAGGGTCACCGACAGTCTACAGTACCCTAACTCAAAATGAGGGAAATTAAGGGGTTTTAGGTTTTCTCTGGATCCTCTACAATATAGGAAGTTTCCACTTAGTAAATGAATTGGCGTGACCTCTTTCTCTTCACAAAATCTTGGAAAGAATCCTATCTTTAAATTCTGAAAGTAATTTTTCTTTCATCTATGCACCTATGCAATTTGTGCTCTCTCCAACTTGGTCTTCCCTAGCCGGGCTCACGACTAGTTCCCCTTGGGAAAGACATCAAAAATAGCTCCTCTACATTTGAGGGCCCAAAATCCTACCATATATATAAAAATGGAGTCTACTCACTATTCCCAAAGGGTCTTATAGAATGCATAGTGGGAAAGTGAGCTAGGACCCCATCTTTACAAACTACTTGGATAAAACCAGTAACACTAAAGAAACAAAACTATTTACAAAAAGAACTTTAAACTGAAAAAAAATCCTAATTGATGTCACAAAGAATCAAGAAAAAATCTACCCTACAACATGCATGAGGTACAGTGCAAGATTTAATCCATTAAAGCATTACTGTTATCAAAAACTTGAAAATTGTACACAAAATCACATATTCTTCATTGCTTTCAAAATCTTTGTCTGTAGAATGGGTGTCCAATGTTGTACACAGGTCAATGCATGTCTTAAGTATGGTGGTTAGGTAGTTATATACATGTTAGGGATATTTTTGTTTGATTTTTCAAAACATGTCAACGTTGTCAGAGAAAAATTTCGAAGTTGCAAAGTCATGAAATGCAACTTTTGACAATTTCTTGCAAAAATATTCAAATGAGTTTCAATGCTCATCAAATATTCCCAAAAACAATAATTATGACTAAAACATGATCCTAACCCAATTTAAACCCTATTTACCTCATTCTAACTTCATCACCATACTTGTGCATATTAGAAGGGTTTACAACTTCATAGCCCTAATTACACTTTGCAAAAGTCCTCAGACTCAAAAGAACTAAACCCTATTACACCTACTTTTTGGTCGACATGACCAAGTAAGCTTAACAAAAAATAATACCATAAGTCACACACACAAATGAAACAAAATTAGATTTCCCTAAACAACCTATGGGTGCTCCTACACCATTCTCCCCCTCTACACAAACACTAAGGAATGTGAGGAGAAATTAGAGATAAATCTTCCACCCATGTAGCCTCACATTCTGGTTTGTTCTTCCACTATATGAGATGTTCCATATAACCCTTTTTTCTAGTTGAATTATTCACCCCAGATTCCAAGATCCTCTCTTCTTGAAGCTTGACTTTGGGAGGTAAGACTCCGGTGCTTACATCTTCTAATATCTCCTTATTGTTCTGATTCACATATGTCAATGCACCTTTGTATTTGACCAAATCAGCCACATTGAACACTGGTGAAATGCTTAAATCTTCAGGAAGCTCTACCTTGTAGGAATTCACTCCATACTTGACTATTACCTTACATGGTCCTACTCTTTTCATCTGCATCTTTGTTAGCATTCCTTTCTGCAATCTAGACTTGTTTAAATGTACCATAACGTAATATCCTACTGCAAATTGTACATCTTTCCTAGACATATCCATCTTAGCTTTCAAATTATGAGTAGCCTCTGTGATGGTCTTCTTCACCTGCTCTTGTATCTCCTTCATGGTTTGACAAAAATTCTCTACATGGCCACTTCTATGCTGGATATCTCCTAGATCTCTGAGCTCACATACACCCCTTGGATGCATTCCATACACTATCTCAAAAGGAATTATCCCTATTTTCTTATTCACACTGTCATTATATGCATACTCAACTTCTGGAAGGATCAAGTCCCATATCTGGCCATACTCCTTAGTTAGGCATCTTATGAGGTTACCTAACATTCTATTGATCACTTCATTTTGACCATGTGTTTGAGGATGGTAATCTAAACCAGAGGACAAATTAGTACCCAATCTTCTCCATACAGTCTTCCTAACTTTATTCATGAACTTAACATCTCCATCAGACACTATACTTAGTGGTAATCCATGGATCCTAACAATATCCTTGAAAAAGAGATGAGCTATGTAACTAGCATCATGGGTGGTCTTGCAAGGAATAAATGGCTCATTTTGCTAAATCTATCTACTACCACATATACACTATCCAACCCTATCTTTGTCCTAGGAAGACCCACAACAAAATACATGCTAATGCACTCCCATGGTTTGTTGGAAATAGGTAAAGGTTGGTACAAACCTTCATTACTAGGTCCCTCTTTGGCTTTTATACAAACCACACACTACTCTACATATCTTCTGACATGTCTTGGCAACTTGGGCCAATAATAAAATCTTTGTACCAACTCCATTTTTTTTTATACCAAAATGGCCACTAAGACTACCATTATGCTTCTCTTCGATGAGATTCTCCCTCATTGAGCCTTTAGGGACAGATACCTGATTCCCCTTGAACAAAAGTCCCCTTTGCAAGGTATATTATGAGAATTGGCTGTGAGAATGATTTAGAAAATCACAACATACCTTATATGCTTCAGAGAAGTCTTCATCATCTTCATAGAGGTCCTTGAAACTCTTTATCCCAATGCTTTAAAATTGTACTTAATATACTGTCAACATCCTTCAAATCAGTGCAACTACCACAACATTCTACACTCTAAAGCTAAGGTGATTTGAAAGTTTGGTGATGGGCTATCCTTCCAAGACCATTTCTCCAAAGGCTGCTTTAAATCAGGATTCTATCTCTAAGAGTAGAGAGTGGGTGAACACCCAACTCTTCCTAAAACCTTCCCTATATAGGAAAACCTCCAAAATATCCAAGACTAACTAAAGGTGAGGTGACTCTAACCATCCCTTTCTCCCACTTACCTTAATTCTCCATGAATGGAGTTAAATGCACCTTGGGAAGAAGAACCAAAGTTACACTCCTCTTCAAATTCGCTCAACTTTATAAAGGAAAATTTAGGGGAGCAATAAATGAGTTTAGAGGATCATTTATGGTTGAAAAGGACCCTTAACCCCTAGGATACTAAGTTGGGTAGCTAAAACTGACCCCAGTTACCTTTTGGGAGCCTAAAAGACCCTCGTAAACGACACCTAAAGTTAACCCATGGATTTCTAAGTCAAGTTGACCATCTACAAAATTCTAACATTGGGTAGGCCTGGGTTCTACACTTAGGTAACCTTAGTTAACCGTAAAACTAACCCTGGTTCCCTTTACTATCCATGTCAACACTAAATTGAAACAATTGCCAAAGTTGGCACAATATAATTACACAAATGACATGGCTTAACACATTAAATTTAACTAATTGAAAGACACATATGCAAACCACATCTATGAATAAACCAAATATACAATGAGGTTCATGTTTATTTCTATAAACATGACCTTGGAATGTACATAATTTCACATAAGTTCCAATACGGGGTCCCCAATTTAGATCCATGGTCAACTATCCAGGAGTTGCACACTCATTTCACACATCAGTAGGTCCAAATAAACATGATATAAAAGAATAATATGACATTAATACTACATTGCATATAAACTATATCTGCATTTGAATTTAAATAATCTTATAATTGATTTCCTAAACCAATTTTCATCACAATTACATCTACACAATTAATTTCATATATGACATCATCATAAACTGAACTGAATCAAAACATAAGGTATCTCGAGTATACCCTGATTACATAATCAAGTATTGAATATATAACACATGATTCAACATATCCTTAAATATATAAGAGTTTCAATAGGTCAAAGCATGTCTAAGAACATAATCACTGAAAGCATAGAAAGTAAAGTAGTAAAACAAGGACTATCTGAGGTAGGTCTCACACCAATATTGGCAGTATTTTGTTTTCCTAAGAGGAGCAATTATATAAAAGGATTTTTCTATGAATGTGCTAAATTGAATTAAGGAAATGAGGTCAAAATAATTGTAAAAAATATATAATTATTCATAAAATAAAGACAACTATATTGTAAGAGAATGGATTATTTCCTTTTATAGATCTATCAATTCTTATTGTAGAGAAAAATACAACATTTGATGAGTCACATTAGTACTTTTACAACTTGCATATTCTATATATACAAATTAGATTTATCAACAACTTAGTTATCTTATAAATTATGATGAACAATTCAAATATTTTTCTCATCCTTGTTATTAATTCACTATATTTTCCCTATATGTAGTTTCCTTTATTTTGTCACTACTATCATATTCTTAGTTCAATTAAAATTTTACATTTAATTTATAACATGTTTATTACGATTTTTTCTAGAAATTATAATTTTTAGAGAACTTTAAAATAAATATCACTAGCGTCAAAAGAATACTAATGATCATAGCTGGGTAGTTTGCAATACGTAGTCTCTTATATATCAATTTTAAACAATTTTCTGAAAATGAACAAAAATATTAATCAATAAAATATTTCATTGAGCATGAACCAAAAGCCAGAGAGACTAAATTGTTTATACTAAAATAAGAAATTATAAAAAAGTAAATCCTTAAAACAAATACATTAATATGACTGATAATTGATCCCAATTTTATAATGATATTTTCAAAAAATTTAAAAAATAATATATTACTAAACTTCAGATCATCTTTTAAAATAGAAGTTAGGATAAACAAAATCTAGTTCATTCATAAATTCAAGCTATAAAAAATGCTCTTGATGTGGTTCTTGTGTAGTTCTTGTGTAGCCACTTTGTCTTTGCTAACCCTCCTTTTGATTATTTGAAATATTGTTCTTTTGCAGTATAAATTGGTTTGTAGGCGCTGACATAAAGAGAATACATTTTAAGGTTTGACTACAGTAAATTTCAAGATTTTATCACACTAAATTTTATAAATGGATAGTAACTTAACTAAGGTTTTGTAAAATACCTCTGATGTGAGACCACCATTCTCTTTTCAACATATGCTTGATGTCTACAGATGATAATAGGAGATGTCTATTACATAATATGAAAAGTGAAAGAAATATATAAAGAAAATTAGTAATAGAAAATAATAGCAACCAATTTAATATTAACTGCAATACCTTTAAGGAAGTATCCATAGAAGTTGATGAGTGGAACTCAATAAAATTATAACAAACGCTTTGTTCCTGGATTTCTAGCTTTGAACACTATTTAACTAAATGTGACATCGCAAGTACAATCTACTACAAAATCCTTTGATTTTAATTCAACTATAAAAGCGAGTAACAAATCAGGAGAAGCCTCAGGTTACCCTAATATTTCACACCTTTTTTTGATATGTTCAATGGATTTGTAACACATTGTCGAAGTCTTATCTTTTGGGGTTTGGTTTTTAACTAATTTTTGCTTGAATATCACAACTGCCTTGCTTGAAAAGGATTTTGAAAACTCTAGTCTTTTGGGGTTTGGTTTTTAACTAATCTTTGCATTATGTCGTAAATTTAATTCATGTCGTAAATTTTCCATGGAATATCACAACTTCCTTGTTTGAAAAGGATTTTGAAAACTCTGGTTCTATAAAGCCCAAGGTGCGTTAAAACAAAGC
Source organism: Thuja plicata (assembly GCA_018584345.1). Classification (NCBI taxonomy): domain Eukaryota; kingdom Viridiplantae; phylum Streptophyta; class Pinopsida; order Cupressales; family Cupressaceae; genus Thuja; species Thuja plicata. The sequence continues at coordinate 1,252,130 of MU226982.1, read as the reverse complement.
TTGGTTCCTACATTTTACTTGATGATTTATGTTACTTGATTTATTGGTTCTCTTGATGATGTTAGAAATGTTAAAATAATAAATAACCAACCTTCATTTTTAACCAAATTTTTTGAAATCCTTTTCAAGCAAGGAAGTTGTTTTTGATGTGAATTGAATTCTCAATGACAAGAAGTCGTACGTATTGCCAAGATTTGCTAAAAACTAAAACCCAAAAGACAACATTTTGACAATGTGCTACAAATCCATTAAACATAACAAAAATGAGGTGCACAATATAATGGTAACCTGGGGCTTCTCCATATATGTTACTCACTTTTATAGACAAATTAAAATGAAAGGATTTTGTAGTAGATTTTACTTGTGATGACACATTTCCTTTCTGTCTAGTACTTATTAGTAATTTCACCACAACAGTTTGTCCTTGAATAGGATGTGAGTTCTCTTTCCTAAGCTTAACATTCAATCATACAAATATAATTTTATGAGTTTCAATTGATATACATTTAATGCACTAAACACATGATTTAGACAAAAAGAAAGGGACAAAATCAAGAGGAAACTATTAATTGTGTGGAAGGTTTGGACAAGTAAATCATGGATTTTTCTAGTATCAAAATAATTAATCCCCTACATTTGTAGCTTTTAGACGATGTTATAAATTTAAAGAATAATATTAAATAAATAGTATTATTGAATTTCAATATGTTTTTATTAAGAGGACTAATAACAGAAAGGGTTATTTTTAAATAAATATGCTATATTGAATTAAGGAAACAAGGAAATGTTGAAACATTAAGAGGTTTTGGAAAAGAATATGTATCTTGTATGTTTAAACTACATAAGCACAATCAAATAGTTCTTTAGTACAACACATAAATTATTTTCTTATAATCCTATTAGCTTTATATTTGGAACTTTGATTTTGATTATGAACATTGTTTCTATTCTCAATACTTTGGGTCGATATATTAACTAACCTATGTAAATTTGGATGTTAAAGTGTTTTAACTATGGTTTATCTTGGTACAATAATTTGGAATAAAGGTAACTCAACATATTTTCTAGTTTAAGGAGTCATCATAAATCTTGTCTTGAGGCTGATTTGAAAAAAAGCATTAATGGAGAATATCAAATTGATTGACCTTGGTTTGAATTGGATGATTTGTACTCTATTAGACTCAACTTAATGATTTTTTTGTTCAAAAGAGAGACAACTTATAAAAGATTTCCATATTTGAATTATATGCTTTCTCAACCCTATTCATTCTCAATAATATAATTTACTCTTCCCCATATAGCATTCAATCTCCTTTTCACCTCACGATCTCGTATTCTTTATGAACATCTTTCTTATTGTAGCTTCCAATTTCTCTGTGTCATATATGGATAGATAGTAATGAAAAATAGATGGATATGGTTAGGAAGCGATTTGAACCTTAATAGTTATATGTCTTTCATAGATTCAATTATTCCTTATAAGTTTACCTTACCCTATAACATATATTTTTATTTTCCTTCCATCAACCCTATATTGTAAGATTTTATTATTGCCTTTTTCAGATCTATCAATTTTTATTATAGCAAAATATACAACAGTTGATTAATTGTACAAGTTTTTTTATAACTTCCATATTCTATATATACAACTTAGATTTATCCACAACTTAGTTATCTTATACCATGATGAATAGTTCAAATATTTTTCCCATACTTGTTATTCATTCTGTCTATTTTACCTACATGTAGCATCCCTTAGGGCCCGTTTGGCGCATGGAATTAACTTATCCAGAATAGGCCTATTCTAGAATAAGGGCATATTCTGGAATTAATTAATGCTCAAAATGAAAGCTGGAATAAGCTATTCTGCGTTTGGATCCCATAATGTGGAATTGGAATAAAAGGTTATTTTTTATTTTTTTAATTAATTTGAACAATATGTATTTTTAAATTGTGTACACACATACACATACACATATACACACATACATATACACATATACACACACACACACATGTGTGTGTATATATACACTTATATGCACACATACACACATATATGTGTGTATATACACACAAATGTGTATATACATGTGTGTATATACACACATAGGTGTGTATATATATGTGTGTATATACATGTGTGTAATGTGTATATACACATTACACATGTGTATATACACATGTGTGTGTATATACACATTACACATGTGTATATATACACATTTGTGTGTATGTGTATATACACACATGTGTGTGTATATACACACGTGTGTGTATATACACATTTGTGTGTATACACACATGTGTGTGTATATACACATTACACACATGTGTATATATACACACGTGTATATATATATACATACCCACATTAAAAAAAAAAAAATTAAAAAAAATTATAAAAAAAGTAAAAATTAATAAAATAAAATAAATTTGAATCCATAAAAAATTTATTCTCGAATAAGAAATGAATTCCATCTTTTTTTTAGAATTAACTTATGCTGGAATAAGCCCCAAAATGGGGATAAGTTTTCTAATTCGAGAATAAGGAAAATGCCCACAAACAGAGAATAAATTTATTCTAGCATTAACTAATGCTTATTCCAGCTTATTCCAGTTTAATTCCTTGCGCCAAACGGGCCCTTATTTTATCTCTTCTATCATCTTCTTAGTTCAATCAAAAAATTTTATTTAATTTATAGAATATTTATTAACAAATTTTTCTACAAATTACAATTTCTACAAAATTTAAAAATAAATAGCACTAGCCTGAAAAGAATATAAATTATCTGAGTTGGGTGGTTCAGCAATATATAATTTCTTGCATACTAATTTTATAGAATTTTATAAAAATGAACAAAATTGTTTATGCTAAAACAAAATTATTTATACAGAAATCGTTAACGCAATACAATAATATTATTAAAAATTGATCAAAATTTTATAATGATCTTTTCAGAAAATTACATAGCTGATATATAGTACTACACTTCAGATCATCTTTAAAAATGAGTTTGGATATTTAGTTCTTTCATAAATTCAAGCTTCTTTGAAAAACACTTCAAGAAATTTCTGGGTGTGGATCTTGCATAGCCATTTTGTCCATTGGGAACATCTCCTCCCTTCAGGTTATTTGAAATATTGTCCAACACCACCTCTCTTCACATTATTTGGAATATTGTTCTTTCGCGGTAGAAAATGGTCTGTAAGTGCTGCAATAATGAAATAATATTTGAAGATTTTATTACATTACATTTCGTGAATGAAATCATATTTCACAATTTTATTACATTACATTTCGTGAATGAAATCATATTTCACAATTTTATTACATTACATTTCGTGAATGAAATCATATTTGACGATTTTATTACATTACATTTCGTGATTTTATTACGTCTCTTCTTTTCAACGTATACCCGACTTCCACAAATGATAATAGTGAAAAAAAATAAATAAATAAAATTAGTATGTAATTTTATGGCGGCCTCCATAGAATTTGATGACTAGAACTCAATAAAACCATAATAAAAGCTTTGTTCTTGCATTATACAGGAAAGCAATTTCAGACAAGTTGCTGGTTTAGATCTAAAATTTATCAAAAGCAATAGTAAATAAGTAATGAATTGAATTCTCATTGCCTGGAAGTCATAAGTAATGCCAAGATTAGGGAAAAACAAAAAACCAAAGACAACACTTTGACAATGTGTTACAAATCCATTAAACATAACAAAAATGAGGTGCGCAATATTGTGGAAACTTGAGGCTTTGACATTAGAATTGATATCCAAGGATTTTGAAGTAGATTGCACATTTCCTTTTTGTCTAGTATTTACTGGAAATTTCACCACAACAGCTTGTCCTTGAACAGGATGTGACTTCTCTTTCATAAGCTTAACATCCAATCAAACAAATATTACATGCAACTTTCAAATTTTAAAAGAGGAAACATAAGTCATTGCACCCAAAAAAGAAACACTTTCATCTTTTCCAGAAATGTAATGTATGAAAAAGAATTGAATTGTTAAATCTACTTGTAAATATTTATACTGGATCAGAGGAGGGTTTTTCTCGCTCGACACATATAGGGAAGCAGTCGTACGACTGTGAGGGAGTCTGTTTGCTAGGCTCTGATGGTCGTGAATGGGGTTTCCAAGAGTCTCATTCTTGCTGGAGCCTTAGCTGGTGGTGGATCTTCTCCCGGGGTGAGTTCACAGGTGAAGGAGACATTTTATGTTGGAGAGAGCTCGAAGTTGAATAAAGTTAATGGCTGCCATCCGCGTAGCCAGTATTGGCCTGTGTTGGTTATCCCTCCAGAAGCAGTAATGGATGATGTGGACTATTTGGCCAAACATGCATTGATATGCAAGTTTCTTGGTATCCAAATTTTCTTGGTATCCAGATTTCCCTGTCGGCTCTGGAAGCCTGGATTCGCTGTTCATGGCAGGTGGAAGGTGATATGGATATTATGCTGGCTGGTAATAGCTACATTTTGGTGGCTTTCTCTTGCATGTTAGATCGGGACCGAGTCTTTGAGGGAGGCCCATATTTTTATGACCGCGTGGGACTTTTCGTCAAACCCTGGCATACGGGGTTCAATTTTGCTGAGGATCTCCCTTCGAGGGTTCTTGTTTGGGTCTGCCTGTCGTAGCTTACTTTGGAGTTCTGGCGTGGGGATATCCTTTGACAGATTGCTGCTTTGCTTGGGAAGCCGAATACTATAGCACATCAATCACTGGATAAAAAGGTTATTTCTTATACCCATATTTGTGTTGAAATTGATTTAAATAATCCTTTGCCAGACTCTTTGGAAATTTGCCTAGGCTCTTCTTCTTGGATTCAGTAGCTAGACTATGAATCCCTTCCCTTCTGATGCCGCATTTGTCACGAGTATGGTCATTTATAGTGCCAATGCCCTCAAGCCTCTAAAGGAAATGGTACTCCTAGCGGGTTCTTAGGCCCAAGGATGGCTAATGATGGTAAGGGGAATGGTCAAAATGTTAGTACTGGAAAAGGGAAAGTTTAGACTGATAGTACTGGTAAAGGGAAATCTCAGATGAATACTTCAAGTCAGGGGCAAGGGCCAACAAACACTACCGGTCCTAATAAGGATGGTTTTATCCATGCTTGCAGCCATGCTAAGGGAAGGGGTCAGAAGCGACCTCATCTATATTGGCAAGTGGACTCAGGGTTCAATCAATTTGAGGTGCTAGACAACATGGTCATAGAAGAAGGCATTCTTGCAGATGCTCAATGTGGGGTTACTGGTTCAGATGGGAGGAGTTCTATTCTTAGTGGCAACCAGGATGTTGTAGTTCAGCAGCAGCCGGAGACCCATATTGGCCCTGAGTCGGGTACCTGTGTGGTTTCTCCTGCCCCACAGGAAAAGGATATTCTTCTAGCAGATTTGGTCAAGGATGTGTTGGCCTCTGGTAAAGGAAAGGGATCTTCTCTTGCTTTGGGCCTGATGCAAATACCGTTTAAGAAAGTCTCTTTTGCTACTCCCTCAAGAGTTGGGTGAAAGCAGGATCAGGAAAAAATTAAACTTACAGGAGATTTACTGGTAGAGTCTGGGGCTGTAAAGACCTTGGATGAACATTTCCCCCACTCTACTCAATGATTATTCTCTCATGGAATGTGAGGGGGTTGAATAGCATCCCCAGACAAAAAGATATTCATGAGCTGGTGGTTGATCATTCTCCAGATATCCTTTGTATCCAGGAGACCAAGCTTTCAGTGGATTCCATGTTTAGATGTGCTCCTAATATTTGGTTTCTCGGGCAATGTCAGTGTGTTGGTGCTTTGGGGAGCTCTGGTGGTCTTGTCATTTGTTGGGATCCTAGGAAAGTTATGCCTCTCTACTGGATCTCTTGTCACTCGGCTCTCTCAATGGTGGCCTCTTCTCTGGAAACTGGAGAGATGATTCTTGTTACTAATGTGTATGCCCCTATAGATCTCCCTAGCAAGATTGAGCTCTAGGCACATATTAGGCATGTTAGAAACTGTCACCCATTCTTGCCTTGGATTGTTGTCGGGGATTTCAACTTTGTCATTAATCTGGAGGAGAAGTGGGGTGGGCTGGCTCGCTTGGGTCCCTCTTCTGAGCTTCTTCGAGAAAATATGGATCTTTTACATCTCTCTGATGTCAGACCTCTTAATGGGCTCTTTACATGGAATAATAGAAGGGTTGGAGATGATGCCATCTCGGAATGCTTGGACAAGTTCCTGGTTTCCTTCTTTTGGAATTGTGGCTCTCTTTCTCTCTATTCTAAAATTCTTGATTGGAGAGGCTCTGACCACTGGCCTATTAAGCTCATGGCTAGTTATGTTTCCACCCGCAAGAAGTCTCCCTTTAAGTTCCAGGTGATGTGGTTTCAAGAGTCTTATCTCCATGATTTAATGGCTCACTGGTGGAATCAGGGTGGCCCTGCCTATGGCACTGCTATGTTCTCCTTCTCAAAAAAATTACAATTTGTCAAAAGGAAGTTGAAGAATTGGAACAGGACTTGTTTTGGTAATCTCCACATCATGAAGAAGAGGGCTCAGGATTGTCTGGATGTTATTACTAGGTAGATTCAGGATTTGGTTTTTTCTGAAGCTCTTGGTGTTGCCCATTTTTCCCATCCTATGTTTTTCTGGCCTTTTCTGTGTTTCCCGCCAAAATGGTCAAGCTTCCTTTTTTAAAAATCAGACCTTATGGCTCATCGCACAATCGCGGTAAAAATTTGTTCAAAGTTTTAAGTTGCGCGACTGTGTGACGAGCTGCCAATTGCGCTCATCGCTCAGTCGCTACCTTTTCCCACATAGGTCTAATCCACCCCCGAGTGCGCGACAAGTTGTATTTGATGTCATCGCACAATCGCGATCAGTTTAAGTCAGTTCGTTCTTGCCTTGCGACTGAGCGGGTCAGGTCTTTCAATGCCTCATCACGCAATCGCGATGTCTATATTATGTCAGGAATGTAGCTCGCGAGTGAGCGACGAGCTCAATGGGAGATGTTGTCACGTAGTCGCGCTGGCATTTTTCAAAAGGATAAAGAAAAGGGCAGCTCGCGAGTGCGCGATGAGAAGGAATTGGGGCTCATCGCTCGGTCGTCAAGAAATGCACACGAAAGGGAAACAGGTCACGACTGCGCAACCGAAGAGGAGGCTTCTTGTCACTCAGTCGCCGAGCAAAAGGAAGGAAATGAATTCTTCTCGCGACTGCGCGACGAGCAAAGAAAAGAGCCCATTGCGCACTCGCTGTTAAAACTGGATAAAGTTAAAAAGGCCTGCGACTATGCGACCGAGCAGAAGGAGAGAATGTCGCGCAGTCGCCGAGCAGAAAAGGTAAAGTGAAAGGGGTCCGCGACCGAGCGACTAAAGGATGTAATGATCTCATCGCTCAATCGCTACAGTTATCACATAAAAGGAAAAGAGGCTGCGGGTGTGCGACGAGCTAGAGGGTAATGTCGTCGCGTACTCGTCGAGCATTAAAACAAAGGAGGGGGTTGCTCGCGACTGCGCGACCAAAGAAAGGAGGAGCTCGTCGCTCAGTCGTCGATGTTTCTAGGACATCAGAGATCAGCTCGCGACTGAGCGATTGACATAAGAAAGGGCCTCGTCGCGCAGTCGTCGAACAATCAGATAAAAGAAGAAATGGCTTGTGAGTGCGCGACCAAATGAAAAGTAGGTGTCGTCGCGCACTCGCTGAGTAATGAAGATAAAGGTCGGGCAACCCGTGAGTGCGCAACTGAAGAAAATAAAGATGATGTTGCCCAGTCGCCGAGCAGTTCAGATAAAATAAAAGGAGCTCGCGACCAAGCGACCAAAGAAAAGGGCAGCTCGTCACTCACTCACTGAGGAAAAAGGTGAATGGAAGGAAAGCTCACGACTGTGCGATGATGATGCAGATGAGGTCATCGGGGCTCGAGAGCTTCCAGAATGTTGCAGAGGGATCTCTAGAATAATTCAGAAAACATGGAAGGACACGGAGCCCACGAAGAATTTATTTCTCAGATACAGTTGGCAAGAAGTATGGTCATGATCGAGAGCTCATTGATGAGTGACTGAGCGGCGGCCGTCGGGGGTCATTTCTTGTCCTGGACAGATACAATTAGTTGGTAAACATTCATGGCAGGGCCCTTCTTGCAGAGTTGAACTGATGAGTCCAGGTTGCTTGTTCGGCAGGCGTGGTCAAGTACAGAGATGGACACGAAAGTCTGATCTGATCGGTTCATCAGCATGGAACATTTATGACCAGATCGGATTTTTTTCCTAGGGTAGATTATTGTATTGTAGAATCTGTAACCCTGGTTAGTTTTGGACTCCTGCCTGCGTGCATGGGAGTATAAGAAGTTTTTGAGAGCCTTAGTGCTGGGAGAGATTTGGCAATTGTAAAGCGATTTTTTCTCGGAGATCAGTTTGTGGCATTCTTTCTGCCCTTGTGTTCTCCTGCATTTGTATTTCCCATTGATGATTAAGATATCTTTGAGGACTTGTGATATTTTTTCTATCCCTGTCTTCACTATCTTGATAATCTCTTATTGGATGGAAGTGTATGAATGTCATTAATGGATTTGGGGTTCTTAGTCCCTCTCACTTTCTGTAATTCTGTGTGTTGTTGTGTTTGATCCG
>MU226982.1:1215776-1227611 GCA_018584345.1 Thuja plicata | reverse complement strand
ATGTTTTGTGGGTATACTTCAGCCCCTAGCAGTCTTGTCTCATTCCTACACCTAGTTACAGAGAAGGATGTCTGCTTGCAGGTCATAGTTTGTGTCTTTTGTCCAGACCCTCCTATGAAATACTGATTCAAGCCTATCTAGTGAGTTGTGACTTATTAGACCTATTTCCTCCATTGGTTTCATTCCTCTATACTGAGATCCAAGCCCTAATTTCGGTGGATCACCTAGTAGGTAGTTTTCTTTCAGTCATTTCCCTTTCAAGCAATCCTTCTATCCCTTTCCCTCAAAAGTTTTACTTTCCTGTTAAAAAGCAAATTAAGGTGATTATCCAAGAGGAACCAGCCTAGAACTTGGAGGTCTCATCTCGGTTAGCATAAGGTCCCACAACCTTGAGATGATTCCCATGTTATACTGGATTATCAAGACCAAGAGAACTTGAGATCAGAGGCGCAAATTCAGTGTATAACACTTGGCATAGCGGAATCCCAAGCTTCTAGTGATTTAGCAGAGTGGGATCTTAGAGAAGAAATTTATTGGAAACAAAAGGCCTAGGTTGACTGGCTTCAAGAAGGGGACAAGAACACCACATTTTTCCATAAATCTATGTAGGCTCGATGTAACAGGAGTTACATTTCTTCTCTTGTCACTTCTAATGGGACGCATCTGACCTCCTCTCAAGCTGTTTCCAGGGAAGCTATTTAGTTTTACTCTGCTCTCTTTTCAGATGACTTGCCTCTAGCGGAGATTGAGGAGAATACGATCTTGTCCTGTATTCCCTTTGTTGTGACTAGGGAGATGAATGACTCTCTTATGCGGCCAATTTGTATGTCTGACTTCAAGGAGGTGGTCTTCAGCTTGTGTAAGGGAAAAGCTCCGAGGCCTGATGGCTTCCCTGTTGAATTCTTCCAGGAATTTTGGGATATTATCAATCAAGACCTTTTGGATGTGGTTCAGGAGTCCTATTCCAACAAAGCTATGCTCTGGGCTTTGAATGCTACTTTCCTTGTCCTTATTCTAAAGAAGGAAGAGGCTAATCAGCAAGACTTCTTTTGGCCCATTGCTCTATGTAATTTGGTCTGTAAAATCATTACTAAGCTCCTAGTGGAGAGGCTTAAAGTTTGGCTTCCTATAGTTATCTTTGAGGAACAAGGGGGTTTTGTGGCTGGTAAACAAATTTTGGATGGGGTGGTTATTGATTCTGAAGCCATTCACTCTATGTGTACTTCTAGAGAGCGCGCTATGTTCATCAAGCTTGATATGGCTAAGGCTTATGACAGAGTAATTTGGGGTTTCTTGCGGAGAGTTCTTCTGGCTTTTGGCTTCAGTCAAGAATGGGTTAGCTGGGTTTGGAGCTGTGTTACTACTCCCTCCTTCTTGGTCCTTCTTAATGGTGAACCATCTGAGTTATTTGGGGCCTCTAGGGGTCTTCGCTAGGGAGATCCTCTTTCTCCTTATTTGTTTATCATTATGGCTGAGGGTCTTGGCAGACTTATCAATTCTCATGTATCCCAAAACCTGATTCAGGGCTGGCGACGGGGAAATGGTCTGCCCACTCTTTCCCACCTCCAGTTTGTTGATGATATAGCCCTTGCTAGGATAGCTCAGATTTGGGAAGCTGAAGCCTTTCAGCTCACTTTGGATACTTATTTGGCTGCCTCAGGTCAAAAAATCAATGACCACAAGTCCTCTATTTTTTTCTTCAACACTCCTGAGCCTATTCAGCGGCAGATTGCTAATATCTTGAGATTTCAAATTGAGTCTCTCCCTCTGACTTACTTGGGTGTCCCTATTGTGGTGGGAAGATAGCCCAGGCTTTTCTGGCAGAGCTTGCTCGACAATCTTCGACAAAAAGTCAATCATTGGACACATAGGTGGCTCTCTACTGCTGGCAGGGTGACTCTCCTGCAATCTATGATTTAGGCCCTTCATATATATAGAAGCATGGTTTAGGCTGCCCTGGCATATTTTATTAAGGAATTTGACGCTCTTTCCTGCCAATTTCTTTGGAGTGGCAACTTGCAAAATTCTAAATGGAGCCTCATCAATTGGGATACTATCTGCAGGCCAAAAAAGGAAGGAGGTCTCGGCCTTCATTTTTCTATCTTGTGTAGTCAAGCTCTTGCTACCAAGCTCTATTGGTGCTGGTGCTCTAGTCAGTCTCAGCTTTGGGCCTGTATCCTGTCACACAAGTATTTACCTGGTGTTGAACCTTTAGATGTTTCCAAGTTTCCTCTTGAGGGAAGAGGCTCTATGGTGTGGAATACCCTCAAGATTGGTGCTCACCTGGTGAAGAGAAGTCTTTTTTGGATCTGTAGCAGAGGCACTGAGGCTCTGTTTTGGAGTGATTCCTAGAATGGGCATCCTCCTCTCTTTTCCTCTCATCCACACTTACAGCCTCTTTGTGATTTTTTCCTTTCTACTGGATGGAATAAGGTGGCTCATTATAAGGAGGCTCATAACCTGGGCCTTGTTGTTGGTTACAGATGGATGAACTCTTCTGATTGGCCGCCGGGTGGTTCTCTGGGGGATCAGTTGGAGCTTTCTCAGATCTTGGATTCTAGGGAGTGCAACTCTCTGCAGGAACCTGATGTTTTGGCTTGGGGAAGTGCTTCTTCTGACAAGTATTTTGTTTCTTCAGGGTACCTTGCACTGACTAAGCAACTGTTTGGCGAGGTAGAGGTTTCTTGGTGGAAGAAAGCTTGGAATAGCTTTTCTTGGCCTAAGTGTAACTTTTTCCTCTGGATTCTGGTTTACAATCATTGTCTTACTTGGGAGAATCTTTTCAAGAGAGGCTTCCAAGGGCCCTCCATCTGTGTCTTATGCCGTAATAGTGAAGAGACTATTTCCCACCTTTTTTTCCAGTGCTCCTTTGTCAAGTAGATTTGGCACTTCTAGTGGAGTGTGTGGGGATGCTCATGTTGGCATGTTTCTTCCTTGTCTGAGTTCTGGGACCGTCTGGGCCATCCCCCTTCCAAGACCTCTTTTCTTTAGGTTTCTTGGACTATTGGCCCTTCCTTTATTTTATGGCATGTTTGGCTTGAGAGAAATAGGAGGATCTTTCATGAGGTGTAGCTAGGGATCAGACACCTGTGGGGGAAAATTGTTCATTCTTTTCATGAAACACTCCTGGAAAAATGTGACTTTTGTGGAGGTTTGGACCCTGGAGATGCTGGTATTTACTCATGACTTTCCTTTCCTCTTCAGGGCAGTGCCCCCTCTCTGCCCCATAGATGTGCTGGGAATAGAGCCAGACAGTACTCTTAGCATGTTAATCATGAGGGGCATTGGACTCCTCCCCAGTCTGGAGTTCTTAAAATCAACATTGATGGCTCTTCTCAGGGAAATCCTAGACCGGCTGGCATTGGGGGAGTTGGGCGTGATAGCTCTGGTGATGTTCAATTTCGATTCTCTATCTACAAGGGTTACCATACAAATAACCTCATGGAAGCCCTTGCTATCTTGGTTGTAGTGGAACAATGTTGTCAACGTGGCTGGAGAAGAACTACCTGTGAGACAGACTCACAGGTGGTAGTGAATTTATTGAATAGACAGAACCTGTGGATGTGGAATAGCATTTGGCTCTAGTTATTCAACAGATCACTCAGTTATGCAATTCTTTGGAATCTGTGTCTTTTATGCATATCCCTTGAGAGTGGAACGGTGTGGCTAATTGCTTGGCTAAATGGGCTTCCGAGCACGTGCTGGATTGGAATATTGTTGATCATAGGATGCTTCCCCTGATTTATCTCATAAGTTGGCTCAACTTGTTGACCAAGATAAAGCTCTTTAGTGCTCTTTGTTTCCTCTCTTGTTCTGTTCTCTTTGGTATTCAATAAAATTTTTACCCCTCTTTTAGTTTAAATATTTATACTTACAACTGATAAGAAACTCATCTTTGTTGTTTTTTCAGGTGGTGAAATTCCTTATTCAACTCTTATAAGATTTTTTTCATTCTTAGCAGCTTTAGTAGCCTCTTCCACCTCCAATTTAAGAGGCTCTGATTCAATGCCTTGTAATTCATGTGGAGGAACTAGATCTACCACAGTCAGTTGTTCACTCTGAAAAGGCTTAGCAGCCTCTTCTTCTTCAAATGTAGAAGATTGCGATTCAAATCCTTTTATTAATTATTCTCTAGGAATTATCCCTTCTATGAAGAGTTTTTCATTCTGAACGCCCTTAGTAGCCTCTTTTTCAACCAATTGTGAAGGTTTTAATTTAGATCCTTGTAACTCTTGCCCGTTCTGAACGTCCTCACTACCCTCTTCTTCCTTCACTTCTGAAGCCTACGATTCAAACCATTGTTGTTCTTTTGCAGGAAATACTGGAAAAGATTCTTGTGCATCCAAAAGAGAAGAAGCAACTGCATTATCTAACATACTCGGGTATCTCCCAAAAAAATATATATATCGCATAAAATGAAAAGGCCTGTATCTTGTGGTTCTAAGAAGAAAGACTGCACAATTTTTTTGTTGACATTGTTGTTTCCTAACATGACCCTGGTTACGAGGACCATATAAAATCCCTTAGGCACTTCTTGAAAGTCAACAGAGTCTACACCACTTATTTTTGCCTCATTATTCACAGGCACTACCTTCTCTTTTATAGCCCGTGTTAGACAGTCAACCAAAACAAGAACAATTTTGTGTCTGCGCATTTGATTGGAAAACTTAGTGCAATCTTCAATTATAAAAATTTCAATTTTTATTTACTCTCAATGAAAATTTGATGTACAATGAACTGATAAAAATTAAATTTCTTACAAAGATGAATATTTCACTTGTATAGTTTTTATATTCAGAATTTGGCCATTGAATTAAGGGTGGGTGATAGTGCTACAATCCTTGTAAAACTTATATAAGTCATCTTGAAAGTGAATTAGAGAAGAGTAATATTGCCTCACATATTGGTTTGCAACCTAGAAAACCGAAATTAACATTATTTTAGAGTTGCTTGTATTTAAAATAAAAGACAAAGCTCAATACCAAGCCTAAAACAAAACCCACTTTTGTATAAAAAAGGTATTCATACCTCAAAGGCGGGAAATTCACTATGTAATTGTTGGGATTCCATCTTTCTACATTGCAATGCATAATTGTAAATATATAGAGTCACTCTATATTCTGGAAACACATAGAAAATAAAATCTCTATAATCAGCAAACAACTAAAATCCCCAAAAATAGGGCAGAGCATAAACACAAACAGAACTGGAGATATGCAAGCTTCTCTTACTTCTATTAATTTGGAAATTACTTCTGCAATAAATGAAACTTGCAACAATTGGGGCTGCATACAAAATATCTTGTAGCAATCACTTCTTAACAAGATAATCAATTTACAACTATTGTTGCATACAACTTAAATGTCGGCCTTTGAAAGAATAAAGACATTCTTTCCTTTATAGATTATTTTCTATCCTAAGATAGAATCAGATTTCAAAAATTTGATTTGAACTAATCTCCCAAAGTCCACACAAAATCTGATTTAAACATATCTGCAAAAAGTTGACAAAAACTCAGATTTAACTTTATCAGTCATAGAGGCTCGGGGTAGTCTAATTTGAAAATCCAACACTCCCCCTTTGTCCTAAACTGACAAAACATGAGCACGCTTGATCCAAGATTACTACACCTAGATTTCTACTTAGGCATTCAAAACTTGCAATGCCCAATGGCTTGGTGAAAATGGCTACTAGTTGTTGCTCTGACCTCCAAAACTCCATTTTTATTTCACCATTCTCAACTAATTATCTAATAAATTGAGACTTGATTTCAATGCACTTGCTTCTTCCATGAAACACAGGATTTTTTGACAAAGCTATTGAGGAAATATTGTCACAAAATATTATGGTTCCATCCTCTTGTTTTTCCTTCAAATCTGCCAAGATCCTTCTCAGCCAAATAGCTTGACATGTTGTTGCATTTTATGCTATATATTCAGCATCTACTGTAGATTGAGAAACTATGGGTTTCTTCTTAGAATACCATGAGATTACACCTAAACCCATGTGAAAGGCATATCCAAAAGTGCTCTTCCTATAATCCAAACTCCCAGCCCAATCACTGTCTGTGTAACCAATCACTCCATAATCATTTGCTGTAGCATTCAAAATACCATATCCCTTAGCGCCATTCACATACCTTAGGATTCTCTTTCCCTCTTGCCAATGGGAGTCTTTTGAAGTTTCCATAAATTTGGAAATCAAACTTACTGCATGCATAATATCCGGCCTAGTAGCTGTTAAATACATCAAACTTCCAACCAAGCTTTTAAACAAAGTCGGATTCACATTGCTACTGCAATCATTCTTTCTTAATTTTAAACCTATCATAGTTGGTGTTGGGGCAAGCTTGCTACTCTGCATTCTAAATCTTTCCAAGATCTTATTTGCATATATTTATTAAGAGATAAAAATCCCATCATGCATTTGTTTTACTGCTATGCCTAGAAAATATCTTAAGAGACCTAAGTCTGATATTTCAAACTCTCTTTTCATGGCCTCTTTAAAATCAGAAATGAGGAAATCATTATCTCTAGTAAAGATTAAATCATCAACATACAAGACAACAATTAAAATATTACCATTTCTTGCCTTGATGTAAAGAGTGGGCTCACCATCACTTTTGCAAAAGCCATTGCTCATAAAATATGAGTCAATTCCCTATACCATACCTGTGGAGCTTGCATCAGCCCATAAAAAGCCTTCTTTAGCCTATACACTTTACATTCATAACCTGAAATTTCATAACCAGGTGGTTGTTCCACATAAACCTCTTCTTTCAATACTCCATTCAAGAAGGTGGATTTCACATCCATTTGATATGCTTTCCATTTATGCTGGGTAGAAATTTCTATGATAGCATGCATGGTTTCCATTCTTTCAATTGGGGCATAGGTTTCATCATAATCTCTACCAAACTGCTATTTATACCCCTTGACCACCAATTGAGCCTTATTCCTATCTATTTTTTCCTTTAGCATTGCTCTTGGTCTTGTAAACCCATTTTTAACTCCAATAAATTTCTTGTTAGGAGGTAAATTAGTGAGCTCCCAAGTTTCATTTATTTTTATTGCATCTATTTCCTCATCCATGGCCTTACACCATTTTTCTTCCTTTTCGGCATGCTCAAAATAAATTAGATCACTATGAGAAAATAATGGAAAATTGATGTTTTCAATAAATTCAGTTCCATACCTTTCATCCTGGTAAATCTCCCTTAGACTCTTGGTATTTCTTGGCACTAGGGAGGCGAGAGTGGGATCACAACTCTTAGTATTGCTGTTGTTGGTCTCTATAAGACCAATTTTCAGCCTTTTAGATCCTTCTATATCTATTGTTATATCATCTTCTTGTTCATTAATCTCATCATCTTCAGAAATAATAGGCACTTTACTTGAAGTTCTTGATGATGTGTCCACCGAGCCATCCCATGACTCATTCTCAATGAACTCCATGTCTTTGGAAATGATGATATTTTCGGTGACTGGGTTATACAATCTATATGTCTTTGAATCAAGACTATATCTCACAAAGATACACTTCACACCCTTGTCATACAACTTTTGTCTTTTCTCATTTCGCACGTGTGCATATGCTACACCCCCAAACACTCTCAAGTGGTCAACAGTCCATCTATGCTTTGCTCATGCTTCTAATGGAATCTTCTCACAGACTGCCTTCGTAGGAATTGTATTTATTAAATAGATAGTTATTTCTACAACCTCTTCCTAATATTCAATTGGGAGTCCTTTTACTTTCATCATACTTCTTTCCCTCTCAATGATGGTCCTATTCTTTCTTTCAGCTACTCCATTTTACTGTGGAGTATAATTGGTTATTAGCTCCTTCTTTATGTCGTTTTGCTTGCAAAATTTCACAAAAATATTGGATGTATATTCCCCTCTTTGTCTGACCTTAGGAATTTAAGATAATGTCCACTTTCTTTTTCATCCTATTTTTTAAATTCTAAAATATTTTCAAAAGCTTCTGATTTATTTTGCATAAAATACACCCATTTTCTACAGCTGAAATCATCTTTGAAGGTCATAAAATAAGTACTCCCCCGAATGGCAGTGATTTTCATAGGGCCAACTAAATTATTATGCACCATCTCCAATGGTTCTCTTGCCCTTCTAGATTTTCCAGAATTAAAGGGAAGCTTATGTTTCTTACCCAAAATACAAGCCTCACACTTGCTACTGAACTCTTTAATACATGGAAAATCATCTACAATTATTTTCTTGGACAATAAACCTAAACCAGCATAGCCAATATTTCCATACCTTAAATGCCATAGTGTAGAGGGGTCTTCAATCACGCTCTTGAAGGCTGATTTATATTGTACTATTGTACATTCTTGCTTGGGAGATGCAACTGCTGAAATTGAAGAGATACACATTTCTACCTTCAATGCAAACATTTGATTCTTTGTCATTTGCACAGCTGCAATAATTTTCTTACTCTCATCCTTCTCATAAATGATGCATTGGTCATTCTCCATCAGTACTTTATATCCATTTTGAATGAGTTGTCCAACACTCATCAAATTGTGCTTTATCCCTATGGCAAAATAAATATTCTGAATTTCTTGTTTCTCACCTTGCTTGGTGTAGATCATATTAGATCCTTTTCCCACAACTAAGACAATTCCATTGTTCCCTATTCTAATTTCATACTTTATAGGTTTATCAATGGAAGAGAAAAGACTTTAATTACCACTCATGTGGTTACTACAACCGCTATCCAAATGCCAGACTTCAGGGCTTCCTTCTTCACCAATATTGCACATGATGAAGGTTGTGGGAATATTTCCATCACCCACTTTCACATCAGCAACATTTGTACTTATCTTTGATTGATCACCTTTCTTTTTCCAGCATTCACTTCCATAATTCCCAAATTTATGGCAATAATAACACTCAATATTGCTCTTGTTCAAGCTATTTGTTCTTCTTGCCTCCTCTAGAATTATTCTGAGAGCTGCTAGCTCCGTCACTTGTGGCTACTCATTCTGAGCTTTCTCCTCTATCATTTTGTTGTCTGGAGTTGACACAACCTTTGCCTGTTGAACCTCTTCTAGAGTTGTTTCTTCCTCTCCCCCTACCTCTTGCATTGGATTGAGCTCTGAAAGCTTTCTCTTGAGAAGAATTCACTGATCTATTTATGTGATGCTCATGGGTTTGGAAAAAATCCATTAACACATCAATAGTCAATGTTGAGAGATCATTTGCCTCTTCATTGGCAATAACTAGTGTATCAAATTTTGAGGGCAAACTTCTCAAAAAATATTCTACTATTCTTTGCTCCTCCATGGTTTCTCCATTGGTTCTCAACTGGTGTATAAAAAAAAAGAGTCTTGAGCTAAAATATAAAATGGATTCATTGTCCTTCCTGAGAAAAGTCTCAAATTCTCTTCAAAGAATTTGGAGCTTCACCACACGAACTTTTTCAGTCCCTTTAAAACTAGTATGAAGGATATCCCAAGCTTCTTTGGAATAATCACCTACTTCTATTCTGGGAAAGATTACCTTTATCAAGGAAGTTTCAATCAAGCTTAAAGCTTTTTCATCTTTCCTCCTTGACTCCTTCAACTGACTCTTTTGATTGTTTTTGAGGGAAACAAACAGAGCTGGGTCAATCACATCGACAAATCCATTGACCAAAAGCTCTCACAAATCATTTGCAACCATTACGGTCTTCATCTTCTTTGCCCAAACATCGTAGTTTTTTCCATTGAAAGATGGTGGTTTCTGCTAGCTCTTTCCTACATCTCCAACCATGTCTCATGTGCAAGAAAATAAAATACCTAGAAAAAATGTCCAAACTCACAAGGATTGATGGCCAATCAGCTCTGATACCATGTAAAGAATATAGAATCACTCTATATTATGGAAACACATAGAAAATAAAATCTTTGTAATTAGAAAACAACTAAAATCCCCAAAAATAGGGCATAGCATAAACACGAACATAGCTAGAGATATACAAGCTTCTCTTTCTTCTATTAATTTGGAAATTACTTCTACAATAAACAAAACTTGCAGCAATTGGCGCTACATATAAAATATCTTGAAACAATCACTGCTTAACAAGATAATCAATTTACAATTGTTGTTGCAAATAAGAAGTCTCTAATAAAATAGAGCACTTACAAAAAACAAACTAATTTGTTGCTACATACAACTTAAATGTCTGTCTATGAAAGAATAAAGATGTTCTTTCCTTTATAGAGTATTTGCACTCCAAAGACAGAATTAGATTTCAAAAATCTGATTTGAACTTATATACCAAAGTCCACACAAAATCTGATTTAAACATATCTGCAAAAATTCCATAAAAAAATAAGATTTAACTTTATCAGTCATAAAGGCTCTGGGCAATCTGATTTGAAAATCCAACAATAATCGGTTATATATTATAGCAATGAATAAAAATCATGTTGAATTTACTAAGAATCTCAATTGCAAATAGGAACAATTTAGGAACGTACTTTAAAAAGAATTCCAATCGCTTCTTATTGATTATATTTTTAGTTTATCAGGTGGTTCGTAGATAAGGTATGTATTTTAGATGTAGAAAGTCTCCCTCCTTCGAATGTGAATAATGCCTGCTGTGTATACTATTCCCTCAATTAATTTGGTGTAGTGAGTGGAAAATTTCCAACTTGTTAAATACTATATTCTGCAAGAACAACTTGTTTGCTTTCTTTTTTTTTCCAAGTATATTTGTAAAGCATAAGAGGTGCATGTCTGTTGAACAGGTTAATCAAAACTTCTCAGAATGTTTGCTCATTAATTAATGTATAACAACTATTTTGGGAATGTGGTTATCTCTATGCCATTCAAAGTGTAATTATAGATATTATTGAATCATTGATATCCATGTTTAATTAATAGTCTTTTAAATTTATCTTTGGTCTATATTTTCACATTTATTTAAGTTTTCAATATATATGACAAATCTTGTTAATCTATCAATACTTTTGATTTTATTTACTCTTATTAATCTATCAATACTTGTAAATATTATTTACACTTATTATTCTATTAATACTTCTAGATTTTATTTAGTAGCACTTGCATTCTAACAGATACATGGGTTAGCTGATAGAAAATTATATGTGAGTGGAAATATTAGAAATAATACAAATGATATATAAATAGAACATAAATTATTTTCATTTACAATATTTTTTTCTTTCAATATCAAGAAAGCATGTATGATGATATCCATAATTATGATAATATTGTAACATTGCAAACACAAAATGAGTTGTCCTAGCACCCTCTATTCTTACTACCGAAAATACAAAAATTACCTTACCCAATGTTCCAAGTTCACCATAATTTTAAAAAGGAACAAATATAGTAATCAAATAGGGAAAAGATTGTACAATTAGAGACTAAAAGGAAATTTTGACTAAGTACTCAAACTAATCTTCGGAGGAGTACAAATAATCATCGAAATAGAGAGGGGGGGAGAAGATACTATGTCCTGCAAAGAGATCAACCTACCAAGCAAGGGTCTTGCATGACGTGCATATAAATGGTTAAAAAATGAGATACAATCTCTGTAAATTAAATATTTTGAGTTTAATTTCACTTTTCACCTATATAGATTTATAATGTTAGCCTCTTTAATTTTGTTCACTCTTTGTTCTAGGTTACCTCCAAAAAGCTCATAGAGAACTAACAAATTTTTGCAAGAACTTTTCAATTTGCAAACAAACAATTCTAATATTGTATTAGATGTGGCCAATAGTTGCCATAATTCTTTGAGTTGTTGTGGTTGACAATTGCCTACAAGGATGCAACACTATATATATATATATATATA
>MU226982.1:1162223-1215615 GCA_018584345.1 Thuja plicata | reverse complement strand
TATATCATTTTTAAATAATTGAGTAACACCTGTAAAACTGGGAAAATGTGTAAAAATGAATTACATATGATATTTTTTATTGTAGATTTAACGAAAGAGACTAGGGTTGAAATTGCATACCTTATTTCTATAGAGACATTAGTTAAAATCAACCATCCTCCTTTTTCCTTATAAATATTTATGGATTTTATTTATTTATTTATTAGTATCTCTCGAAGGAGAATGGTGGTTCAATCCAGAGCCCATCTAGTGACTTGTCACTAGATATAGCTGTAAATGTTAGTCCCAATCTTTTAATTTTCCCAATATCAAAATTATATTTGTATGAAGTGTTATTCCTTAGGATTTGTGTATGGTAATGCCCCATGCCATTGTGAGTGGGATTTGTCAACAATTACCAATGGATACAGGTACTATTGGCATGGATTTTGGGTCAGTTCCATTCCAAGATGGCCTTATAGGATTCAAATCATACTATTACATGTGTAGGAATATCTAGGTGTTTTGAACCGTGATTATAAATAATACCAATGAATTCACAAAGATCTCCATGTAGAAGTACTCCTTATGTCCATATGTTGGTTGTGAGCATGGTTTATTGGCCTTTGCAAAACAACACTTGCTTCTGAAATTTTTCATTGCTAGATTTGATATCTATTTTTCTCCTAGCACTTATTGCAATAATTATTACTGATGGAGGTATGTTAAATGCAATGATTCCAATAAGAGATAGCATATATATTGATTTATTTAAATATGTTATCATTTTGTGGAGTTCTCTTCATATACATCTTATAAGGTATGATTTTCCTATTTATGCAGTTCCTTGCATGATCATGCACAATAGTTTGTCTAAGTGATTCGTGACGTGCTCTATAATTATTGAGAGCGCAAGCATTTTCTTTGGTGATAGTGTATAATTATGGACATTGAGGCTAATTGGTAAGTGTCCTCGATTGCATGTCTTTTTAGTGCCTAGGAATTGTGGTACAAAAACTTGGTCCTAGTAGTAGTTGTAATCAAATTCATTCTTTCTAAGCATTTCAAGTTCATCTAGGTTGGAAGTACTTGTAGGTCTCATTTGTAAAATTACCTCTCATTCGTTCATGTCTATTGTGTCAAGCATGTTCACATTACCTTCACTATTGCCCTCTTTTTAGGAGATATGTTTTTCTTCAATGGTGTGATTGACATGCCATACCTAATATTTGTTATCATCAATTACTTCTAATTTCCAATTATTGTCTCTTTTGTAACTCTAGTGTTAATTTCTGTATTTAAAAAATATTTGTATAATAGCAACTCACTCTTACAGAATTTTTCAAAGTTTTTTGAATCTTCCTTTGAAACACTATAAATTTTTTGGAAGACATTGACAATAACTTATACTTTTCATTTTCCATTTATCGCCTTTATGTCCTGCAACATAAGTGTATGATCATGCAGATTCAAATAGCCTTATGTTGTTTGTAAGAATTTTCCTAAGGAAATGCCAAGATCTAGAAGCATAATAGATAACACAAATATGAGAGACAAGATGACAATCAAATGAATATTCAATAATGATAAAAAGTATAATGGATAAATACAATGTAGGAGTTCTTTAATATATAGGCAATGCAATAAAACTACATGATAAGGAGATGATAAGCTAGCAACAACACTAGGTGGGATTACATGTAAACCAAAGGTGGATCCTCCTCTATTGTACAAAAAAGTATGTTAAAAAATGTGCAACAATGAGAAGATGATAATGTGACAAGAGCGGCAAAATAATTTAAGACTATTATAGACATTTTCAGTTCTAAATATGCTCAAGTTTCATAGTTCATTACTGTATGTAGAGATTGTCACTTTCTAATTTTTTAAAACCCTTTTGCGGAATGTTTGTATGCAAGTATTGCAGTAGTTTGTATCCACAAATAGATTTGGAGCATTTTTCATGTGAATGGTGTAACTACAGTTTCACACAGACTGTGCGAACAAAATTTAATAACATTACATGGAATAAATTTATCTCCAACAAGATAAAAAGCATTTTCGATTCTAATGAGATCAATTTGGTGACAAGGGGAGGCGAATGTGAAGAGAAGTCAAATGTGTTTATTTATGTTAATGGAAGGAGGCAGAGTCAAGTGAAGGAAAATCCCAATTTGCGAATTCATGCTCAACGCTGATACAAATGCCTTGCAAACTTGATTTTCTTATACTGTACTCTACTTGTGGCACTATTTTTTTTATCACTTCAAAAGTCTAAATAAGCACGTATTTTACCACTTTTAACATTTAGGGATATTTGAATTCCAAAGTTTTATGCAAAATAAATCACCTACACTATATCGCTAATGATGTAAAAAAATAACTAGCATCAATATTTAATGATAGAAAGTTATATATCTCTACATAGAATATATTCTTTATAATTGTTAATGCAAAAAAATATTACCCTAACTAAGGCATTAGGTCATACTAATATTTCATGGTAACAATGGAAACATTCCTAAGTTGTGGGTGGACTCTGAATAAGAGGGAATCTCTGAATTCTAGGTCAGTTCCTATTGGATTTGGGGTATCAATAATTTATTGCTTTCTTTTGATTTTTGGGAGGAAAGGGAGAAATTTTAACTAAAAACTGAATGAACAACAAACTTAAAAAGGTGGTACACCAAATGGGATTCAGATTTCTCAAAGGATCAAACTAACATCCACTTGACATACCCTAATGATTTCTGCAAAATCATTCACTGTCCAGTACATAGGCTAACTTGAAAATCACTACTAGGGATCTCACAACAAATAATGATAATCCTGTCAATAGACATGCATATTCTACAAAGTGTTATATTCTACAAGCTCGAATAGGAATCAAGAAAATTCACTAGTCTATGTTATAGATACACTACACTTCAATGCAGGAAATTGAATAGGATTGATAACAAAGACCATAACAAAGTGTATGAATAATGGGCTAGCTTTATTCTTATCAAAAACTATGGGTAGTTACATGAAAGAGTTTTAGAATAATGGAAAGGAATACATGCATGCTCTTGCACAAAATCAATACTCAACATGAACCAAAATGGATGCAAAATGCATAAAAAAGGGCTATAGGAACAAATAGTTTACTAAAAGCACCTTCTCTCCAAATTTTGAACCCCTACCCTTAAACAAAAAAATAATCTATATAGCCCCATGGAGACAAATTTGAAAATCATTCTCCCTCTAAAAGCCCTCTAGAATAGCATGTCACTAATCCTAAGGCTTAATTAGTGCCTAAAATTAATCCCTAAATTTAGCCTCTCTAAAGTTGGTGCCTAAATATTTACATCTTTTTACATATTTTACCAACTTCGAACACAAATACAATACAAAAACCATAAAAATTTAACCCAAAGAATAAACCTGATCCACATTTGCATAAAACCCTAACTCCATAACCTAAACTTGACACCATAGCTTAAAACACCCTAACCCATGGAAAATCCAACACCATAGTCAAGCTAACTCTAACTCGATAACTTAAACATGATGCCATAGCTAAGCTAACTAACTCAACTCGATCACAACTCATGACTGATATGACCACACCCACTATAAAATATCTCACTATCTTCATTGCACCTTGGGGGTACTATCATGGCACTGCAACGGATAGGGAAATAACTTCCTTTGTCAGTGGACTTGAAAGTTTCCAAAAAACACTGCATAATATATTTTCACATTCCATTTGCATTTGGTTTTGGAGGTAAAGTTTAGGTTTTTTCTCTATGCCACCATGCATGTGGTTGAATCTGGAGTTTGAAGCCATGATGTATGGCACTATCTGTGGATCTTTCTAAGAAGCTCAGGTTTCTTTCTGTGAACTTGGGCTCTTTGTGTTGTACTATGTTAAAAAATTGTATGCCATTACATATGGCATTCTCTATGGATTTCTTTGAATGCTTGCTGTGGTTTTGGGCATCTTTCTCAAACTGGAGTGATGGAGATCTCGGGCTCTTGGAGAAGTAGGAGTCTTGACCATGGATTTCTCTGGAGTCATAACTTCTATAGCTTCCTTTGAATCTCAAGCCATGACATATGGTACCTTTTCTGCATTCTATTGAACTTGGCCTTCATCCTTTTGAACTGGTCTGCAAACCATATCTTTGTGCCATAATACATGGCATCTCTTCTACATTTGTTGAACTCCACTATGCTTGATATGTGATACACAGATAAGTAACACTTTTACTCATTATGATTTGTAGTGTTAATTGAGATAGCTTGTTTGTTGTAGTCGGCCTGTTATAGTCTTTGCAATAATGGTTAAGATTTCAGTTTTAAAAGTCTCCACCATTCTGGGTTTTAAGGATTTACATCTTTCTAGCAGAAAATTTGGGTTTTCATTTACTTTTGAATCCCCTCTTCTGTAGCATGAAATTTGTAGCTTCACTTATGTTACTCTCTTCATTATTGTAGACTGTATGTTGGTTGTTGAACAACATCACACATGAATACCCACATGGATTTTTCGCACATCCAGATGTAAACTATAAAACTTGTGAAAGTTGTCAGTGTTTGACTAAGAGATGAACTCCATATGTAAACTTAAGAACACACCCGTAATCTGTCATTCTTTTGTTGATAAATGAACTCCATTTTGTCTTTTGTCAGCTCCATTCAACATTTTCTTTAAAAGCACTACAATATTGTCATAAAACATAACGCATCTTCTTTATGTTGAGACCATGAGAATTTTTACTGAACTAAAAACATTAAATGTTTAATATGAATCATCATGTAACTCATGTTTGCTAAATTTTCTTCATCATTAAGTAACTCGTGCTTTGTTTCCATCCATTACTATTTGAACACTTTTAAATATCCAGTTTCTTTGTTCAAGAAATAGTGTATAAATATATTGTTAGTCAATTTTATATAAAACATCACCCATGGGGTTAAAGCACAGGCTCATGAATCCCATGGGAAACATTCAAAACATGAAACTCATCAAATTATGCACATATCCTTTCACTTTATCTGATCAACTTCATCCCCTGCATCCCCTGAACTTTCCAATTTTATTCAAACATGAATACTAAAATAATAACATGTTTAGTTGATGGATACATAATGCCACTATCATTTCAACACACCAGAATAAGACTATTTTCTTAATACTCTGCATAGAACATTACTCCAAATTCACATTAGGCACATGGATATTGTACTTGTTCTCTTGATATTCTTTTTTCAAAACATGAACCACCACAACATCAATGACTTTCATGTAGTTGTTTTAGAACAATAACATAGATACACATTGTTCTATTCAAATCTTATGAACATATGCATACATAGATATCAGTGATTTATATGCACACTCTCTTTTACTTCTTTTCCAGAAATAGATGTCACTGTAGACTAATTTCTTCTCATTCAAGGATAAGAATACCAAAATAACGTTGATATGATATATTTGTTTAATGCCCCACAATTTATGATACCATGCATATTATTTTCTCATCTTGACACAATGTAGTTGGTCATTTTCTGTAAATGCACATTTTATGACAGCATTTAAATACACAATTTACTCCAATTCTTGCACATTGTTTCCTTTAGTATCTCATATGAAGATTGTCAATCACTATTATTTATCTTCACTCTTTGCGAAGAGTATTTTTATGTAAACATAAACAACAACATTTGGATGTAGTATAGACTGCTGATAACATGACTGATTGTAAGCTTGCATTTCCCATAATTGAATCCAATTGAAATGTCTTTTCTGCATTTTCATACTTACTATAACATCATCATTTAGTTGATCCTTCTTGAATGATGATAGTAAACATTTTTTACATCCCTTTCTGCATAACTTTCTCAAGAACCCTTCATTTCCCATGTGTCTCCTGTAGCATCATTGTACCATCCTTCATGAATTTTACCCTCTTCTTCTGCATTTGCACATAGTATTAGATCATAACCTTGTAATGCATACATATTTCTTGTATGTAATTCCTTAAGTGAAGTTCGAGCACGGGCTCGTGACACTCACTTCATTTATTTTTTTATCTACATTTAGTTAATATTTAATCACCTAGTGTATACACATCAAAAATCAACCTATTAGGTCTGCAAACAAGATGAGCCAATTAATGTTTGTGTATGAGTGACATATGAGATGAGACTCATGCATGAATTTTGGTTGGTTTTTTTGTGTTTTTTAACCTAACATGCTGATGTCATTTTGAAAAAATGTTTCTGAGATTCAAGACCTAAGTCCCTTTGATTTAGATTCTTCTGGTTCTATAAACAACAATACTTTAAAAAATGCAAACTAATAACCATATGAAATGAAAGGTTTCATATAGATATATCCCTTTGATATTCTTTTTTCAGTTGATGTTGAGGTATATCTTGTTGTTGTATTGATGTTATTGGTAAATGTTCAGCTTTCAAAGTCTGATTGATGTATGTTGTTTTGGTTCATGTATTTCTTAGATCCAATTGGATCTAACATATTTTCCTTTCCATGATGTAGGATACGACCCTAGATGTAATATACAGAACTAACAAAATGATGGATAAAAGACACTAGGAAGACTGGATAGAGGAAGACAACTAGCTCCAAATGCAGACACTCCAAAAGGAAATGCATGGACACCTACTCATTCATCTGTCATGCTTTCTATTCTATAATTACATCTAAGTTTTGAATCCAAAATATGTAACATGGAAACATTATTTGCATACTACATTCATTTTGAATGCACGATGTAATGCTAAATTTATGAAATTTGAATTTTGAACATGATCAATACTTAGAATACAATTTTCTGATAGTATGAATGTAAGAGAAAGATTTTCATTATCATCTTCTGAATAAAAAATGTGGAAGAGGTGTACATTTATGCTATTTTTTGTGTGTATGATTGTTAGATTGCAAATGTGTAAATTTAGTGTAACAATTTTGGCGACCTCTACTGGATGTCTGCCTGGTAGACATGAACTTAGACCTTATCCCTAGGGAAAATGGAGGAACATATTAGGAAACCAAAAGTAGCCTTATTGAAAAAACAAATGCAACCAATACCTAGGACTCATGCAACCTAACTAGGACCTATGCAAAGAAGGCACTTTATTGAAAAAGAAAACTAAAGACACCTAGTGCTTGACAACACTTATTGAAAATAAACTAAGCTGAAAGTACTAACCCTCAAAGTAAAGCTTGAGGAAGATCCCATTGACTGGGATATGCAATATTTCTCCATCTATAGTAGATAACTAAAAATCATTGTTCTCTTTACATTCAACAATGAAAATTGGGCCAGACCAAAAATTGTCAAATTTATCATGTTGCCTTGGTCTGCTCTTTAGTACATCCCATTTCAGAACTAGGTCAGCTTCCTTGAACTCTTTAGGAGTTTCCTTTTTATCAAAATATCTCTTAGTTTGATTCTTCCTTAGCTCCCTATTCCTTAAAGTTGTGCTCCTTTTTTTTCCTCTAAATGCAATAATTCAGCATACCTCAACTTAAGAGGATCCTCTTCTTCAAACAACAACATCTGATCAGCCAATTGCATGGCTAGAAACTCAGTATAAATAGGTAACCTTGCTTCTTTACCATAAACCAATAAATAAGGGGAGATTCCAGTGATCTTCTTTGGTGTAATTCTATCCAACCACAGAGCTACCTTTAGTTTAGTATGTCAATCCCTCTTGTTTTCCTAAAGAGTCCTTTTGATAATCCTTATTAGGTTCTTATTAGTAGACTCAGCAAGACCATTACCCTAAGGGTATTAGCTAGATGATGTTTTCAAATATATCCCATTTTTAACATCTCATTTTGTTATTCTAGAACCAACAAAACCTAATGCATTATCTAAAATAATTGAGTGGGGTACTCCAAACCTGGTTATAATGTCTTCATAAAAAATGAGAACAGTAGATCCGGTTGATTCCATTAATGGAATGCCTTCAGTCCATCTTGTAAAGTAGTCCATGGCAGTTAAAATCTATTTTTGACCTACACTAGAATTGGGGTTAATTAGACCTATGAAATCCACTCCCCATTTGATAAATAGTTGTTCAACAATGATAGGCTTTAGTGGCAATGCTGCTAGCCTTTGTTTTCCTGCAAATAATACACATTTTTGACATTTTCTTGCACAAGAATGGGCATCTTTGACTAGATCAGGCCAATAATAGCCTCCCCTTAATAGTTTCCATGTTGTAGTTTTAGGATTGAAGTTCCCTCCACATGCTCCATCATGGAATTCATATAAAATTATATTTTGATCTATAGTATCAATGCATTTCAACAACATTCTAGAATAGTCTTTTCTATAAAGCATACCATTTATCAAAAGATAAGGGATAGATTGCAATCTGAAATACCTCCTTTTGTCTTTACTAAGATTAATGGGGAATTTTCTAGTTTGCAAAAATCTTCTCATATCAGTCAACCAACTTGCTGGTTGATCATTAAGGACAAGAGTATCTTGAAACAACACAACCTCATTACTATCTTCAGCCTCTTGTTCTTCTATCTCTATCATCTACACACACAAACCCTTGCCTCTACCTAGCTTGGTTACATGGATATGTACATCATATTCCATAAATTTTGTGATCCAACCTACCCTATTTTCACTTACATCCTTATTTAAAAGAAAATCTTTGATGCTAGGGTGTGTAACCATAAGGTGAATTTTATTCCTAGAAACAAGATGTTTGAATTTCTTTAAGGACTTGATAACTACAATTACATGATTTTCTACAAAATTTTACCTTTTTTTATAATCATCCATTCCTTTTCTAAAAAAAGCTACACGCTGCTCCAATTTGTCATCATTTTTGTGCACCAACATAGCTGAAATAGTATCATAGCCTCCAAAAGCATAAAGAGTAAAATCTTTAGTAAAATCGGGATTAGCTAAGGTAGGAGCTGATGACGAGGCTTGTTTAATATGCTCAAAACTTGACTTTCCTTTCCTTTGTCCAGCTGAAAGGTAGATTCTTCTTCATCATTATAGTTAAGGGTTTTAGCAATTCAGCAATGTATCGAATAAAGCGCCTAACAAAGTTAATTCTACCAATAAAACTTTGCAGGCCTTTCTTGTTCTTTGGTAATGATAGATCCATAATTGCATGGATTCTTTTAGGGTCTATTGTTGTACCCTCTTTTGAGACTTTGTAGCCTAGGAGCTTACCTTCATGAACTGTGAAAACTAACTTTTGGGGGTTGAGAGATATTCCAAAATCGTTGTATCTTTGAAGTACTTGCCTCAAATTGCCTATATGTTGATCTGCAACTTTGCTGTAAATGATAACATCATCCAAATAAACAAGAACAAACTTATACATTAGATTTTTAAAAGCTATATCCATAGCCTTTTGGAATGTGGCTCCTACATTTGATAAACCAAATGTCATTCTCTTGTATGCCATTGTTCCCCATTTAGTAGTAAAAGCAATTTAAAATTGATCCTCATCCCTCACTAGAACTTGGTTATAGCCAGAATAACCATCAAGAAGATAAAATCTTTCAGAACCAGAGACATATTGTAAAATTTTCTCCACGGATGGAAGAGGGTGTCTATCTTTTAGAGATGCCCTATTGAGGTCTCTAAAGTCTACACATAATCTAATCTCTCCATTTTTCTTCCTCACAGGGACTAGATTTGAAACCCAAGATGTATGCTTGATCGGAAAGATGATACCAATATCTAGCTATTTATTGAGCTCTTTGAGCATCAAGGGCTCTAGCTTGGGGTTAATTTTCCTTTGCCTTTGTCTAATTGGCCTTGAATTAGGTTCTAATTCAATGGCGTGTTGGGTTAATTAACAGTCAAACCCTTTCAAAACAGCATAATCCCATGCAAAGACATCATTGAACTCTTTAAATAAAGCAACAAGTAGTTCCTTCTCTTGAGGGGAGTTGACTTTACCAGCCTTTAAATACTTGTCTCTAAAAATTTCCAGCTCCTCATAGGGATCCTCTTTGATCAACATGCTGGTTTTATTCCTTTTAAACTAATCATCAATGTTAAAGAGGGACTCCAAGCTGACTAGTCCCTTAGGCAACTTAGTGGACTTCAATTGTATGATCTGGTCTTCAAATTGATGTTTTATCTTGCTGTCCTTGGAAGCTACAAATCCATCTATGTCTGTCATAAATCTTAAGATATGCTCATCAGTATTGAAAACTTGCCAACTAAGGTCATTATCTGGGATAGATGGCCTAACATCAATCTGAATATGGGATTGATTAGAATTTACACCTTTATTTTTAGAAATAATAACTTGAGCACCAATGGTAGCTAACCTATCTGCATGCTAGTTTTTACTTCTTGGTATAGAAATGAGGTTCAATGCATTAAAATCAGCTAGAATAGTTGATACTCTAGATTTATATAACTTCAAGAAATCATTTCTTATAACATTCAAGCCTCTCACCTGATTGACCACCAATTCACTATCTCCAAATGCTCTTAAAGACTTAATATTTCTCTTTCTTTCCCACTCCAATCCCTGAATCAGACTCTCATATCCAGCCACATTATTAGAATAAGGAAATAACAATCTAAATACAACATAATATGTGTCACCATGTGGAGACACAAGCATAACCCCTGCACCAGCTCCATCCTTGTTCTTAGATCCATCAAAATAAAGATCCCAAAGTTGATTAGGTTGTTCTAAATCAGCACTTTGGGATTTTACCAAATTAGGAATAACTGAATCAGATTCTGCAATCATATAATTACCAAATCTAGCATCATGAAAAACATTATCTTAGGTGTTAAAAGCATTACCAGCTGCCCATTCATCCAATAAAATATCAGGGATGCCTTCAATATGCGTATCAAAGGTCGGATAGTCTTTGAGATCATCAACATCTATGATCACACAACTAGCATTAATGGAACTTGGAATGTACAGCTCAATGTGATCCTTGGTCAACAATTCTGATTTTATGGTCACTTTTGCACCATATATTGTTCTAAACAACATATGAGACCAATCAGATGAGAAATATACTCCTTTTTTGCAGTAAAGTGTCTAGATAAACACATGGCAAAATAGGGAGGCAGATCTATAACATATACGTCTTGGGAAATGGAGAAATTGGGACAAGCATGCAGGGTCAAACTTGCATTTTTAACAACACCTAGAGTGTGAACTGATGAACCATCTAACTGAATTACTCCTTTATCAAGAGGTTCATACTTCAAATCAAGCAGATCTACAATCTTTTTGGGCATTACTGTGTTGGTTGCACCACTATCAACCATACAATTATACACTAATTTAACCCCCATTATATAGGACACATAAAAAGGAGGTGGTTTAACATTTGAAAATTTCTTACCATCCTTTATTGTTGTCCCCTACACATTTACAGCCCCTGAATTAGCCAAAATAGTCCTTGAAGGGTGTTTTAAGGCTTGTTGTGAACTTGTTGTCCCTTTAGACAACTCTTCCTTCAACAAATCAGCTTGCCCTGGAATGGCTAATGAATCCCACATAGAAATAGAAATATTCATCTTCTTCATATTATCAACAATATTATAGGGAACAACAAACTATACTGTTTGAGGTGATTTACCAATGGTTTGATATGTTTGCTTCTGATGTTGTTGTTCTTTGTTTGCAACAGTGGAGTGATCATTTAGAATGGAAATAGGAGGAATGAGTGGTGATTGAGTTGTGGCATCAATCTTAGAATCTGACTTCACTAACTCTAGAGCTCTCTACTTAGCTCTTATGTTTGCTGATATAGGTGAATCATTACTCACTCCACAAAACTCTTCCTCTTTCCAATTTAGAAATGTTGTGTCCAGACTATTTAGATCTTGTTGTTGTTGAGCCTCTTTAATGGATGTAGTAGGTTGTGAATCCATCACACTTTGAACCATTAGGGCTTTATTAAGCACTCTATTAGTGCACTTACACTGATTGTGGGGTTGCTCACAAGGATAGCACCATTCATAATCAGTAGCAAGGTTATTTTGGTTAGGAATAATATCCCCAATAGTATTAAGTGGTGCAGGATTATAAGGTTCATAAGGCCTTTGGTTCCAATTTTGCCTATTGGCATTTCTATTTCCTTGGTATTGTTGTTTGTTGCCTTCGTAAATGGACTGATTAGGCTGTTGGGATGAAGAACTAGCAAACTGGTTTTGCGTATGGGGTATTGGATTTCCTTGAGCTTGCTGCCTTTTAAGGTTTACCAACTCATTTCCAAAGGTTTGTAATAAGCTCTTAATATTTTGATGGCTGTCTTTTATTCTTTCCAACTCATTATAAGGGGAAGTGGGCATCATCTCTTCATTTTTATAAGATGGTAATGGAGCCAGAGGTAGGGTAATCAATGACATATTGGACTAGATGCTAGGAAAGAAAGGCATAGGTGGCCTAGGAGCTATCTTCCCTGTTTGAATAAGGCTATTCTCTACCCTAATTGCAATATCAAAAGCTTTAAGTAAAGAATTCCCCCCCATAGATTGGATCATAACTGAGATATCACTATTTAGGCTTTTAAGCAAGTATAAAAATGCATATTCAGCAGAAGGTCTTACCGTGGCAGGAATCCTATTCCAAGTCTTTTGAAATCGAAGATTGAAATAACTCATCTCTTCTTGTGGATCCCTTTTAATAGTAGTTAGTTGTTCCACCAAAGAAAGATTGTCAAATTTATCTTCAAAAATTTAGGCAACTCCTCACCTAGTGCATCCCATGTAGCAATTGATCTAACTCAAAGAGTTCAGAACCATTCCAATGCTTTTCCCTTTAATGATGCAGCCAATAGCCTAAAAGCTACATCCTCCTCTATGATATGATGAACATTGCAAAGAGAAGAAAAATCTCTGATGTGCTCAATGGTTGTTACTTTTCCTTCTCCCGTGAAAGATGACAATCCTTTCAAGGCTGCCAATGGTATGTTGTTATAATTTACAATCCTCAAAGGGTTGCCTTGATCAAATGGCACAAAAGGTAGTCTTCTATCTATTCTTGGTGCTGCTGTAGAAAAATTTGAAGATGTTGGTTGTCCTTCTTCTGCTGGTTGTTCAAGAACAACTTGGAATTGGAGTGCTAGAGGACTTTCTGAAGATTCTTGATCTAAATCTGGTAAAACAGTGTAGTAAGTGGAAGGAGTTGAACTTATTTTCCTTGGTCTTCCTGGCCTCCTACCCCTTTCTACAAGCTAGAAGGAGAGATCTTTTGGACCTCTAGGATCTCTCTACAAAGTTCTTCCTCTTCTCATATGTGATAACTGCAGATACTCAAACTCTTTTCTGCTCCTTGTTTGGATTCTATTCATGTATTACAAGGAGTCCCACTGGGTGTGCCAATAACTGTTAATGCCAAAAAATATCACCCTAACTCAAGCATTATGGCATACTAATATTTCATGGTAATAATGGAAACCTTCCTAAGTTGTGGATGGACTCTGAATAAGAAGGAATCTTTGGATCCTAGGCCGGTTCCTAATGGGTTTGGGGTATCAATAATTTACTGCTTTCTTCTAATTTTTGGAAGGAAAGGGAGAAATTTTAACTAAAAAATGAATGAGCAAAAAAATTAAAAAGGTGATACACCAAATAGGATTCAGATTTCTCAAAGGTTCAAAATAACATCCACTTGACATACCCTAATGATTTCTGCAAAATCATTCATTTTCCAATACATAGGCTAACTTGAAAATCACTACTAGGGATCTCACCACAAATAATGATAATCCTATCAACAGACACACATATTCTATAAAAGGTTATATTCTACAACCTAGAATAGGAATCAAGACAATTCACTAGTCTATGTTATAGATACACTACACTTCAATGCAACAAATTGAATACAATTGATAACAAAGACCATAACAAGGTGTATGAATAATGGGCCAACTTTATTCTTATCAAAAAATGTGGGTAGTTACATGAAAAAGTTTCAGACTAACGGCAAGGAATACATGCATCCTCTTTCACAAAATTGAAACTCAACATGAACTAAAATGGATACAAAATGCATAAAAAGGGGCTATAGGAACAAATAGTTCACTAAAATCACCTTCTCTCCAAATTCTAAACCCCCTACCCTTAAAGAAAAAGCTCATCTATATAGCCCCATGGAGCCAAATTCAAAAATCATTCTCCCTCTAAAATCCCTCCAAAAAAGCATGTCACTAATCCTAAGGCTTAATTAGTGCCCAAAATTAAGCCCTAAATTCAGCCTCTCTAAAGTTGATGCCTAAAGGTTTACATCTTTTTACATATTTTACCAACTTCTAACACAAATACAATACAAAACCCATCAAAATTTAACCCAAAGCATAAACTCGATCCATATTTGCATAAAATTCTAACTCCATAACCTAAAATCGACACCATAGTTTAAAAATGCTAACCCATGGCAAAGCTGGCACCATAGTCAAGCTAACTCTAACTCCATAGCATAAACCTAATGTCATAGCTAAGCTCACTAACTCAACTGAATCACATCTCATGACTGATATGACCACACCCACTATAAAATATATCACTATCTTCATGGCACCTTGGCAGTACTGTCATGGCACTGCAACTGATAGGGCATTAACTTCCTTTGTCAGTAGACTTGAAAGTTTGCAAAAAACACTCCATAATGTATTTTTGCATTCCATTTGCATTTGGTTTTTGAGGTAAAGTTTAGGGTTTTTCTCTACACAACCATGCTTGCGGTTGAATCTGGAGTTTGAAGCCATGATGTTTGGCACTATCTATGGATCATGCTAAGAAGCTTGGGCTTCTTTCTGTGAACTTGGGCTCTTTTTATTGCACTATGAGTTTAAAAACTGTATGCCATTACACATGGTGTTCTCTGTGGATTTCTTTGAATGCTTGCTGGGGTTTTGGGCATCTTTCTCAAACTGGAGTGATGGAGAGCTTAGGCTCTTGGAGAAGTAGGAGTCTTAACCGTGGCTTTCACTGGAGTTGTAACTTCTTTAGCTTCCTTTTAATCTCAAGCCCTGACATATGGCACCTTCTCTGCATTCTATTGAACTCGGCCTTCCTCCTTTTGAACTGGTCTGCAACCCGTGTCTTTGTGTCATAACACATGGTGTCTCTTCTGCATTTGTTGAACTCCACTATGCTCGATATGTGACACCTAGATAAGTAACACTTTTACTCATTATGATTTTTATCTTTACTTGATATAGCTTTTTTTTTTGTAGTCAACATGCTGTAATCTTTGCAATATTGGTTAAGATTTCAGTTTTAAAAGTCTCCACCTTTCTGGGTTTTAAGGATTTACATCTTTCTGGCAAAAAATTTAGGTTTCCATTTACTCTTGAATCCCCTCTTGTGTAACATGAAATCCATAGCTTCACTTGTGTTACTCTCTTCATTATTATATATTGTCTGTTGGTTGTTGAATAGCGTCATACATGAATACCCATATGGCTTTTTCGCACATCTAGATGTAAACTAAAAAACATTTGCAAGTTGTCGGTGTTTGATTGAGAGATGAACTCCAGATGTAAACTTAAGAACAAATCTACAAGCTATCATTTTTTTGTTGATAAATGAACTCCATTTTCTCTAATGGCAGCTCCATTTAATGTTTTCTTTAAAAGCATGACAATATTGTCATAAAACATAACACATCTTTTTGTTGAGACCATGAGCATTTTTACTAAACTAAACACATTATATGTTTAATATGCATCATGATGTAACTCATGCTTGATAGTTTCTTCATAATTAAGTAACTTGTGCTTTTTTTCCATCGATTATTGTCTGAACACTTTTAAATATGCAGTTTCTCTGTTATTCAATTTTATATAAAACATCACCCATGGGGTTTGTGCACGGGCTCATGAATCCCATGGGCAACATTAAAAACATGAAACTCATCCAATCATGGACATCTCTTTTCACTGTATCCGCTCGAATCCATCCCTTGCATGCACTGAACTTTCCAATTTTATTCAAACATGAATACTAAAATAATAATAGCATGTTTAGTTGATGGATACATAATACCACTATCATTTCAGCACACTAGAATAACACTATTTACTTAATACCCTGCATATAACATTACTTCAAATTCACATTAGGCACATCGATACTGTACTTGTCTCTTGATCTTCTTTTTTCAAAACATGAACCACCACAACATCATTGACTTTCATAGTCGTTGCAAAACAATAACATAGATACACACTGTTTTGCTCAAATCTTATGAACATATGCGTACATAGATATCAGTGATTATATGCACACTCTCTTTTACTTGTTTAGTAGAAATAGATGTCACTGTAGACAAATTTATTCTCATTCAATGATAACAGTACCCAAACAACATTGATATGATATATTTGTTTTATGCCCCACATTTATGATACCATGTATATGCTTTTCTCATCTTGACACAATGTAGTTGGTTATTTTTTTTAAATGCACACTTTATGACAGAATATAAATACACTGTTTACTCCAATTCTTTCCCATTGTTTCCTTCATTAGCTCATATGAAGATTGTCAATCATTGTTATTTATCTTCCCTCTTTACAAAAAAATTTGTTATGTAAACATAAACAATAACATTTGGATGTACTATAGGCTGATGATAACATGATTGACTATAAGCTTGCATTTCCCATAATTGAATCCAATTCAAATGTCTTTTATGCATTTACATACTTACTATAACAACATCATTTAGTTGATACTTCTTGAATGATGATAGTAAACATTTTTTTACCTCCCTTTCTGCATAACTTTATCAGGAACCCTTCATTGCCCATGTGTCTCCTGCAACATCATTGTACCATCCTTCATGAATTGTACCCTCTTCTTCTCCATCTACACATATTATTAGATTATAACCTTGTAATGAACACATCTTTCTTGTATGTAATGCCTTAGGTGAAGTTTGAGGACAGGCTTGTGACACTCACTGCATTTTTTTTGTTATCTGCATTTAGTTAATCTTTAATCATCTAGTGCATAAACATCACAAATCAACCTATTAGGTTAGCAAACAAGATGATCCAATTAATGTTTGTGTGTGAGTGCCATATGAGATGACACTCATGCATTAATTTTGGTTATTTTTTTTTGTGTTTGTTAACCTAACATGTTGATGTCATTTTGAAAAAGGTTTCTTAGATTCAAGACCTAAGTCCCTTTGATTTAGATTCTTCTAGTTCTATAAACAACAATAATTTGAAAAAAGTAGACTAATAACCATATACAATAAAATGTTTCATAAAGATATGTCCCTTTGATATTCTTTATTTAGTTGATGTTGAGGTATATCTTGTTGTTGTATTGATGTTATTGGTAAATGTTCAGCTTTGAAAGTCTGAATGATGTATGTTGTTTAGGTTCATGTATTTCTTAGATCCAATTGGATCTAACATCTTTTTCTTTCCATGATGTAGGATAGGACCCTAGACCTAATATGTAGAAATGTAGACACTCCACAAGGCAATGCATGGACCCCTACTCATGCTTCTATCATGCTTTCTATTCTGTAATTACCTTTAAGTTTTGAATCCAAAAGATATAACATGGAAACATTGTTTGCATACTACATTCAGTATGAATGCACAAGGTAATGATCAATTTATGCAATTTGAATTTTGAACATGATCAATACTTAGAATACAATTTTATGATAGTATGAATGCAATAGCAAGATTTTCATTATCATCTTTTGAATAAAAAATGTGGAAGAGGTGTACATTTAGGCAATTTTTTGTGTGTATGATTGTTAGATTGCAAATATGTAAATTTAGGGAACAATAATATCATTTTAATATCCATCTACAAATTGGATGTCTAAGTTTATACATTTGTCAGCATATAGTATAATCACATTGTAACTAATTTTCATGGAAATTATATAATTTTCCATTATTCTCTTTATGGTTACTTAAAGTGGGAGATGTGTATCCACCCATCAGAAACCTGAATGTTACCAAAGAGAGACCTATATTTTTTTCCTCCATAATATTTAGGGTTGTAATGACTGGATAGATGCTAGCCTTAATGTGGTCAATGATTCATATTTTTTTATTGTGAATATAGACATATTATTTGTTTAACTCATATATACAAATACATCAAATACTGAATGTTCCTTGACATTTAATTAGAAGTTGATTTAATTTATGGAAACTTTTCAAATTTTAGATACATTTTTACTATTTCTATGTATGCATTTTTAATATATCTTAACATTTTTAAAAGATAAACTTGTTATGGATCATGTTCATGTTGGCAAAACCTATATGTAAAGTT
This sequence comes from Thuja plicata, assembly GCA_018584345.1. NCBI lineage: Eukaryota > Viridiplantae > Streptophyta > Pinopsida > Cupressales > Cupressaceae > Thuja > Thuja plicata. The sequence goes on along the minus strand of MU226982.1, from coordinate 1,197,334 downwards.
AGAATTGTCTATCTATAAGCTTCATTCCTTATCATAAATGTTAGTCTATAAACACATAAAACTTATTTTTATACATAAGAATTAAATAGAGGCACTTAAGATTATAAAAATAATTTCATCAATAAATATATATTAAATAAACTAACACCTTCTATCGTGTAGAGGACAATTGTCTATTCAAAGACTAATAATGTTATAATATCATTGTTAAGGTCTTGAAATATCACCCTAACTAGGGCATTAGGGAATACTAATATCTCAGGGTAACAATGAAAACCTTCCTGAGTTGTGGGCGGACTCTGATTAAGAAGAAATCTATGGATTCTAGGTTAGTTGCTATTGGATTTGGAATATCACCTATGACTTATTTATCTGATTGGGGTAAAAGAAAAGAATGACTAAAACTGAGTAAATGAACTAGAAGGTGATACACCAAAACTGGATTCAGACTTATTAGAACTTTAAATCAGCATCCACAAGACACACACTACTGATATTTGCAGTAACATTCACTATTCAACGTATAGGTTTACCATAAACTCACTATTAGGGTTTGTACCACAAAAAGTGATAATCTTGCAACAAACATATAGATTCTGTAAAAGGTTCTAATTGACAACCTAGAATAGGAATTGGATTAATTCAATAATCTATGCTATAAAATATATTATGCTTAAATGTAGAAATATTGAAAGGATTGATGAGAAAAATCAAAAAATATGTGAATAATGGGAATTTTCTTTATTTTGTTCAAAATCTGCAAATGGTTACATGAAAAGACACAAAACATGCCAAGGAATAAGTTAAATTCACTTGAACACAATCTACATAAAAACTGAACCTATGGCTACAAAACATCTGCAAAAGGCAAAAAGGAACAAGTATATTCACTAAACCACCTTCTCCCTAAATTATGAACCCCTAAAACTGAGAAGGAAGCTCAGATATATACCCCCTCAAAGCTAATTTTGAAAATCCAATGCCCTCCAAAAACCCCTTCAAATTAGCTAGAAACCCTAATTATTAGGCATTATTCATGCCATATTACATGCCCCTAATGTTGGTATTTTTAAATTACATATTTTATACACACTACCAATATAAACAAAAATTTAAAAAACCTAACACTCAACAACCCCACCATATAAAAACCTTAACCCCATCACATATAAGTCAAGACATGCAAAAAACTGCACCATATCCCTACGGTCAACATGTCCAATACTATGCAAAATGTCTATATCTCTATCTTCGCATAGGCTATGATGTGGTGATGTTGTCATGGTGTAGGCTACTAGCTGTCGTACACTATAGATTTTAATGCATTTACTCCTCTGATAGTGGATTCCAAACTTCACCAAAACTTGGCATTATCCTAGGTCCTCATATTGCATTTGCATTTGGGGAAGATGTAAGGGTTTTGAAACCCTAATTCATGGCACTGCCCATGCTGCAACTGTGACATTGATTTTGGTATTTTTACTACTTCTTTGTGCTTGGTTGTCAATCTAGAAGTTGACACTATGATGTGGGAATTGTGTTTTTGCTAGTTTGATGTTCATTCTATTGATTTCATTTTATTTTTGGCCATGATTGTATGTCAAGCACTCATTTTGAGCATGAAGCATAGACTCCAACTAGAAGTTTCTATAAAGATAAAGTGCTTGGGCTCTTACCATCTAGAGTTATTCCCACTTAACCTAGGGCTCGGGCTGCGTTTAGCACTGCAGTGTGTGCTTGAACTGGAGTTTCTCTAATGAAAAATATAGAGCTCAGGCTGTGAACACCACGTGCTTTCCATGAATTAGGTTTTATCCCATAATGCATGGTGTTGCTTATATTTGTCTTTATGAAGCTCATGCTCCACATCATCTCATCAGTGTGAGTGAACTTAGAGATAAGTAACCTCTATTCTTCATTTTGAATTTATATGGTTTTAAAAAATATTTAGTTGTAGGCTTTAGCTTTGATGCCTCTCCATGATTTTTTGCAATAACTGTTTTGTAGTTTATTTTATGTTGTTATTGTTGGCTTTTCTTGAACACCCACTGCTAGATACATTTATGTTGTGGCTTAGATAGCTCAAGCTTGTGTTATAGATCTTGGGTTAATTATATCTATTGTTGTTTATGATATATGTCTACTACCATAATCATGTTGTCGCTCCAATGTTATCGATAATCTTTGTCTTCATGCTTCTCTTCTTGGGGCTTCCTTTTGTTTTTTTCAAATGTTGATAGTGACCATTCTCCTTTGAATATTACCACTCTTTTCTGGGACCATGCTTTGAAATGAGCTTTAGTTTATTCAAAATATTTTGTCTATATCCATTCATTGACTCTATGCCCACCTTGCAAAAATGGTAATGACAAGTGTATCAAACTGTCTTTGTGAATCCAGTAAGAAAGTTACTCTTAGGGTTCGAGCACAGGCTCATGACACCCATGAATGACATTGTAAAACACGTAGATCAAAACTTAAAAATGCATATTTTCTTCCATTAAGAAACATTTTTATTTCAATCACTGTAGGTGCACAACATTAACAACTGATAATATTGTTTCTATCTTCTTTCTTGAATGTACACTATATTTGAAAATAAATAACAACATTAATGCCTTGGTAACAACCCATAACATTATTACTGATACTTTGCACTTTTAAGAAAGCATTGTTTGCTCATCTTGTGTGTCATCTATTGAACATGCATATTCTATTACAAAATTAAATATCACTATTATTTATTTTCATTACTGAATAAACATACAAGTATCTTTAACATCATTAAGATGAACTATTTCTATGATGTTAACAATGTTTGAATTTTGTATATGCATTTTCCAATCTGATAACACTACAATTTAGTTCTTTTGTGTATGCGTGTTACTTTATAAGAACATTAATATTATTCATCTTCTCCTCAATATGTACTGTCATTTGATTTCCATATATGCATATTCATTTGATAATAACTAAATGACAGTTCTGGTTAGAATATCATTTCTTCTGTTGATGCATAACAATAATTTACTTGTTTCAGAAAGCATTATAATTGATCTTAGCTATGCAAAATTGAATAATAGTGATACCTTATCATTTGTTTGCAAGCAGCAATTCTTCTCCTTATTTTCACATACACAACCTATCTTGAACATACATCTTCTCATTGCATTAAGATCATATCATCACCACATTACTACACTCTGCATCTTGGCACCAATGCATTAAAAATTGTAACAATATGTATCAAATTTGTCTTCCAATGCTACCTATTCCAATTTTGCAGCATCTTTTCTCCCATTGAGCTGAAGCAACATGTATCGACCTTGTAACAACTATTATGAACTGCATCCCCTTTTCTTTTGCATCTTCCAATCCTTGAACTTATCAACTCCTTTCATCTTTTTCCCTTTTATTATAATGCATCTTATGAGGTTTGAGAATGGGCTCGTGCCACTCACTGCACTTTTCTTTGTGATCTGCTACTAGTGAACACATAGATCATATTTCTTTATGCATTTGAATACACTTCTTCTTATTTTGTTTAAAAACATCACCAAATCTAATATGTTAGGTTAGTGAACATGACCAACTGGTGAATTTTTGTGTGTGAGTGCCATGTTTAATGACATTCATGCATCAATGTTGGTTGATTGCTTTTGTTCACTATCTTAACATATTATTGTTCTGAAAAAGGTTTCTCAGCTACATGAACTAAGTCCCTTTAATTCAGATATCTGGTTTTACAAACAACAATTCTTGTACAATGCAAAATCATAACCATAGATAGTAAAAGGTTTCATCGAGTTATGTCCCTTTGATACTATTATTTTGTTTATGTAGATGCATAATTTTCCATTGTATTTATGTTAATGATACTCATGCAGTTCTGAAATTTTGATTGTTGTATGTTGTTTTTGGTTTCCATTGCATTGCTTGGATCCAGTTTGGATCTAACACCTTTTCTTTCTATGATGCATGACAAGACCCTAAGACCTTTTCTTTCCATGATTATCATACTGCATCTGTAAAATTAGGGTAACAATTTTGTCAACCTCTACTAGATGTCTGCCTGCTAAACATGAACTATAGACCTCATTCCATAGGCAATGGAGTCAAAACTAGAACATACAAATGAAACCTTATTGAATTGAAAATGCAACCTAAACTAAGACTCATGCAACCTAACTAAGGAATCATGCAACCCAATTGACCTTGTGCCTTGAGGGCACTTTATTGAAAATGAAAACCTAAAGATGTCTAGTACTTGACAACATTTATTGAAATGAAACCTAAGTTATAAAGTACTAACCCTCAAAGAAAATCTTTAGGAAGATCCCATTGACTAGGATAGGAAAGGTCTCTCCATCTGTGGTGGATAGCTAAAAGGCATTGTTCTCTTTATATTTAGTAATGACAAATGGGCCTCACCAAAAATTGTCAAACTTATCATGCTATCCTGGTCTACTTTTCAGCACATCCCATTTAAGAACTAGGTCACCCTCTTTAAACTCTCTAGGTGTAGCCTTTTTTTCAAAAGACCTCCTAGTCTTATTTTTCCTTAGCTCAATATTGTTTAATGATGTGCTCCTTTTCTCTTCTAGTTGTAACAACTCAGCAAACCTTAGATTAAGAGGGTCTTCCTCTTCAAAACAACTTCATCAGATCAGCTAATTTTAGGGCTAGCAACTCAGTAGAAATTGGTAACCTTGTGTCCTTACCATAAGCCAATAAATAAGGTGAGTTTCCAGTGATGTGCTTTGGTGTAATCATGTCCATCCATAGTGCTGCCTTCAATTTTGAATGGCAATCCCTCTTGTTCTCATGTAGAGTCCTTTTGATAATCCTTATGAGGTTCTTATTAGTGGACTCAGCAAGTCCATTACCCTAAGGGTAATAGTTAGATGTGTTAGAATAGGTAAAACTCTATTCTCCCAAGAACACCTGCATGCATAACCCTGTCAAATGGAAGAAGAAAACAACAGAAGACAAGAAGAATCTATGGTGGCCAAAATACAGGAGACATCACATGCACAAGAAAACAATATATTAACAATATATTTTAAGATGTTACAATGAGATTTGAAAACTCCTTATCAAAACCAAAGAGGTGAATCCTTATAAAATAAATCATGAAACCCTAAAGGAGAAAACCCTAAAGAATAATAAGATGCCTAAGTTTAACTTAAGTGTAGAGTATAATAGACTAATAATTAAATAAATTAATTATTAGCTATAATATGACAACTCTAACACCCCCCCTTAAGTGTAACTTAGTGAGAAGCTAAACAACTAAGGACTAAAAGATGCATGTAAACAAAATGCATGAAAGGAACTATGGGTCCCGGCAACTAGGCCTGATTAGGTACCCAAGTACAAGAAATAAACTAGATGAAGGAAACAAAGCCTCTAATCTAGGGAAAGTCCCAAAGAAAGCGACAAGAAAGAGCAAGAAGTATCTTTGAAGCATGAAACTGCAAACATTGTCAGAAGTAACTGCTGGAACCCCCACTAAAATAGTGCATGACCAGGTAGAGAAGACAAAGTCTGAAGAGCTGATCAATTGAAGAGGTGACCTCCAAAAGTAGGAATGAATGTGTGTCTATATAGTAGATGATCCATGTCATCAGAATGCATAGGTGCCTAGCCACTGCATCTGCCTAGTACATAGGAACAAAAATAGAATACGTAGATCAGTCAACCGAACCAAGGAGGAAATAGAACCAACAGGTGAACCCCGCCATAATGATGAACAAGGAGAGGGGACAGGAATATTGAAATGCAATGCTAGAAACATCTATAGAAAGAAGAATTAGGAACACCAACAGTGCAATAGAAGTACAAGGATAGGATAAAGGGTGGTGTCACTAACACACATCATGGGCTAATGTCATGGAAGGTATGCTCACTTGACAAAGGTGGATGAGCACAATAGGAAAAACATCATAACCCCCCATGGCAGTTTATAACTGAGTGCGAGTACTAACAAACACAAGGTGTTCAAAATTCTAGATATGCAAAAGTAGACACTTTATCTCAGTGTGTTTATAGAAAAGAGAATGTTATAGAAGAGAAGCATACAGTGCTCAGAAGTCAGAAAGAAGAGTGAGCCAAAAGAATAGAAGAAGAGATCCTAGGACCTGTAGAACCCAAGTAGTCTGCCAGAGTGTGAAAGATAAAAACTCAGAGGAGATAGAACCTAGACAAGAATCTAGAAAAAATACCCCTACAACTGAAAATCTCACTAAACTAACTTTCCGACGATATCTGGTTTGCCAAAAATAGAGTCCGGATGAGCAAGATATGGCTCCCGAAAGGAAAAAATTAGACATCAGACTTTGATAAAAAATCACTATCAATATGGAAGAACCCAAAATTCCAACCTCCATCATCAAAAGGAGCTCAGAAAGATCTTTTTGACGATATAAAGAAGTTGGAAAAATACCTCCGTATGCTCTAGATAGAGCGAAAACAGTGCCAGGAGGTTAGAAAGCTCCAAAAATTTAGGTTTTAAGCCCCTAGGGATGAAAAAAATAAGCCCCTGGGCGCATGGCATGAGTAGGGGGCTGGAGCATAGCTCCTGGGTGCCAATAGGACCATCATTGGACAGAAAGGTGGTCCACAGGGCTAAAAAACCCCTCGGGCGGAGTAGAGCAGAGCACCAGGCAAAGCGGCGGTGGGTGCCGCGTGGAGTGGAGGACGACGGAGCGGCCAGGGGCACCGGAGGAGGGTGGCCGGTGGTGGGTGCACCAGAGGAGGGTGACTGGTGGCAGTGTCGGAGGGGCCAGCGGAGCCCGCAGGGTGGGGGCCAGGCATCTACCAGCGACGGTGGAGCGCCGGTGGCCTAGCGTTGGCGCCCTTTTAAAATGCGTTGGGTGCATTTTTAAATGCATAAAAAACCTTAGAAAAATGAGGTTTTTTTAATTTTTTCCCTTGGTTTCCATGCCCGTACGGTACAAGAAACCAAAATTTGTTTGCCTCAGAGGCATGTTGTAAAAAATGGACAAATTTTATATGGATTATGGGGTTTTTGGGCACTCTGAGCGCAATGGTAATGTCCATTTGAGCCCAAAATGACCAGAAACAAAGGTCCCCCCTAAATCCACATAAAAAAACATGAAAAAGCCAAAAAAACCTCCAGCTTCTGAAATACTTCAACAAAACATGAACAACGAGTAGCAAGATGGCTCTGATACCATGTTAGAATAGGTAAAACCCTATTCTCCCAAGAACACCTACATGCATAACCGTGTCACATGGAAGAAGCAAACAATAGAAGACAAGAAAAATCTATGGTGGCCAAAATACAGGAGACATCATATGCACAAGAAAACAATATATTAACAATATGTTTCAAGATGTTAGAATGAGATGTGAAAACTCCTTATCAAAACCAAAGAGGTGAATCCTTATAAAAGGAATCACGAAACCCTAAAGGAGAAAACCCTAAAGAATAATAAGATGCCTAAGTTTAACTTAAGTGTAGAGTATAATAGACTAATAATTAAATAAATTAATTATTAGCTATAATATGACAACTCTAACAAGATGATGTATTCTGATAGATCCCATTCTTAATAGCCCATTCTATTATTCTAGAACCAACAAAAGCCAATGCATTATCAAAAATAATTGATTGAGTTACTCTAAACCTGGTTATAATGTCTTCATAGAAGTTGAGAACAACAAATCTAATTCATTCCTTCACTGCAATAGGTTCAGTCCATCTTGTAAAGTAGTTTGTAGCATTCAAGATCCATTTTTGACCCACACTATAATTAGGTTTAATGGGGGCTATGAAGTCCACTCCCCACTTGATAAATGGTTGTTCAACAATGATAGACTTTAGTGGCAATGCAACTAGCCTTTGTTTTCCAACAAAAAGATCACATTTTTGACATCTTCTTGCCCAAGAATGGGCATCCTTAAATAAATTAGGCCAATAATAACCTGCCCTTAATATTTTCCAAGATGTAGTCTTAGGATTGAAGTGTCCTCCACATGATCCATCATGAAATGTAGACAAAAATTTTCTTTGATCAGTAATATCAATATATTTTACCAACATTCCATAAAAATCTTTTCTATAAAGAATACCATTTATCAAAACATAAGGATCAGATTACAATCTAAAATACCTCATTTTGTCTTTATCAAAATCAGTTGGACATGATCCATTTTGTAGAAATATGCTCATATCAGCCAACCAATTTGTTGGTTGATCATTAAGTATAAGGCTATCTTGAAGTAATAGAACTTCCTCATTGCTTTCAGCTTCTTCTCCTTCTACCATTTGTGCACACAAACCCTTGCCTCTAACTAGCTTGGTTACATGAATATGAATATCATATTCCATAACTCTTATGATCCATCCTACTCTTTTCTCATTTACATCTTTGTTCAAGTGAAACTCTTTAATGCTAGGATGTGCAACCATTAGATGAAATTTATTTCTAGCCACCAGATGTTTAAACTTCTTTAAAGATTTGATAACAAAAAGTACATGTTTCTTAACAAAACTATACCTTTGTTCATAGTCATCCATTCCTTTGCTGAAATAGTATCATAGCTTCCATAAGCATATAAGATAAAATCTCTAGAAAAATATGTGTTATCTAATGTAGGTGCTAATGATAGGGCTTGTTTGATCTGTTCAAAACTTGACTTTCCCTCCTTAGTCCAACTAAAAGGCACATTCTTTTTCAGCATTGCATTTAAGGGCTTTAATAAATTGGCAATGTCTAGAATAAAGCATCTTACAAAGTTAATTCTACCAATAAAGCTTTGCAGCCCCTTTTTTTATTTTGGCAAAGTTAAATCCATAAATGCATGGATTTTTTCAAGATCTATTGTTGTACCTCCTTTGACACTTGATACGCTAAAATTTTACCTTCAAGGACTGCAAAAACTGATTTTTTAGGATAGAGAGAGATTCCAAACTCTCTGCATCTTTGAAGCACTTTCCTTAAATGGCCTATATGTTGATCTGCAATCTTGACGTAAATAGTAACATCATCCAAGTAAACCAAAACAAATTTGTACATCAGATTTTTAAAAGGAATGTCCATAGATTTTTGGAATGTGTATCCTACATTTGATAAACCAAATAGAATTATTTTGTATGCCATTGTTCCCCAGTTAGTGGTGAAAGCTATTTTAAATTGATCTTCTTCTTTTACTAGTACTTGATTATAACCAATTTAACCATCTAGAAGGGAAAACCTTTAAGAACTAGAGACATACTACATTATTTTTTCCCTGGATGGAAATAGGTGTCTATTTTTCAGAGATTCCCTATTAAGGTCTCTAATATCCTCACACAATCCAATCTCCCCATTTTTCTTCCTTACAAGAACTAGATTTGAAACCCAAGATGTATGTTTGAATGGAAAAATTATTGGTGCAGGAGCACCCTAAGGTCTTTAGTGAGATCTTAAGACATTTTGACCTGTAGGTTGGTTTGGTGAACCATCCTATAATAAGGACTAATATATAAAGTCCTTAGTATATTTTGAAGTGTGGTTAGTGTTAGGAAAGGTTAGGGTTTGATGTTGTTAAGTCTAGTTATTCTAAGGGTCTAGAACTTAGAAGTCAACTCAAAAGTCAAAGGGTTGACCAAAGTCCCAAAGTGGAAATATTTTTAAGGTTTTATTGTTTTATAGCCATTTGAGGTCAATTGGTAAGGTTTTCAACCAATTAGGACACTCAAAATGTGAAGATTGTCATTTTGACAAAAACTTGTGAAAGTTGTCATGACAACATTTCCTAGTTTTTAGGAAACAACACTAATGGTGCCCAAATCCTGACCAAATGGTCTAAACATGTGGGATAAAGGTATATAAGGTATTTTTAACCATAATCTAATAATTATTTGTGATTGAGAATGGATTGGTGTTTGAGAAGAAGCAGGTTATAGTATAAATCAGTTACAGAGCCATCATCCACCACTTGATTGGATTGAATGGATTAAATTAATGAATGTATAGTGTCTAAAATGTATTTTCCAAGATCTTTGTGGTGTTATATTGATTATTTTTACTTTCTAGTTAATTTTTATTTAATTTATTGCATTCTGTGAGTTCACTGGCCAGTTTTGGTCCAGTCATGTAAAGAAAGGGTTTCTTTGGTGTTCCCATGGTTAACACTACATGAACACTTGGAGTCCATTAGAGACTTGTATATAATTTGTACATATATCTTTTGGAGTGTGTATTTGTGTGCAAGGGAAGCTTGAAAACAATCAGGCCCTAGGTGAGTACTAGCTATTCTGGCTAGGGTTACTGAGTAGTGCAACAACAATGGAGGTTGCAAGATGATTGGTATGTGCCAATCAGTGTTAGGAGAGTGTAAGGGAATGAGGTGAAGCCATTTTGATGGAATGAGGAGTTATGAAGAGCTCAATAGATCAATGAAAGAAGATCAAGAAACCAAACCAGTCTTCATGCCCTAGAAACCCTTGTTTTTAGGGGTTTGGTAAAAGTCCATTGTACGAACAGAGTGGAGACAAGAGACCTAGAAAATCCTAAAGGGGAAGAAAAACCCACAAGGAGTATGAATGTTTTTTTCTAGATTTGTTAAGGTGTTTTAGGAGGAAATTCACATTTTCAGTGATTAGGAGGGATAATTGGCATAAAAAGGGCTACAAGGTCTAGTAGATTATATTCTTGGAAGTCGATTGGAAATTGGGTGCAAGATTTACAAAATTGAATCCATAGAATTTGAATAAACCTAAGGGGAGTTGGGAAACCAGTACTTAAGGAGTTGTCACCATTGGAGTGATAGAAGGCTTGTGAAGCCATGGATGGAAGAAAGCTATGGAGAAGAGAATAGAGGAGAGTTTGAACTTGGTAGGAAGTTCCTAGGGAGTTAGGGCATTAGAGAAGAATCATCTAATTAGTGTAGAGAAAAGAGACCCTAAATAATAACATTGAAGGTCTTGGAGAGATCTTGAAGGCTTTAGGAGAGGGGCTCCCCACCAAATTGGTATCAAAGCCATTGAAAGGCTTGGGTGTATAACTTAGTGCATGACAAAGTGGAGTGGATCCATAGGTGAGAACATGATGGTGACCAATGCAAAATTGGCCAAGGATTTTTCAGAGAAACAAATCAAGAATAGGCTTCTTGAAGAAGCAATGGAGGAAATGAAGATTAAGATGGAAGAGGTTGCAGAGATAGCCAGAAAGTTGAGAGAAGAAATGTACAAAGGAATAGTTAAAGGAAAGAAACTAGTAGAAGAAGAAATAGAACCAGAGCTTGATCCTCTTCTACCTGAGGAACCATTCTTCAAAGAACTCAAGGCACTAAGTGGGAAGGCTCTAGAAGGATTACCAGTATTCTCTGGTAAGATGGACACTAAAATGGTTATGGAATGGAATGAAGGGATAGAGAATCACTTTGAGTGTGATGGGATTAAAAAATCCCAAAAGGTGAAGATAGCCAAATAAAGGCTAAGAGGGAAAGAACTTACATGGTGGAAGTTCTTGCAGGAAGAAAGAGAGAAAGAGGGAAAGAAGCCCATATCAAATTGGAAGAAAATGGTTGCAAAGGTGAAGGAGAATTACCTTCCAGAAGACTATGACATTCCACTACATAAGAAGAGGCAGAACCTTAGGCAAAAGGACCTAGATGTGCCAACCTATATAGAGGAGTTTCAAAAAAAATTCCTAAGATCAAGAATCTAGGAAATAGAGAGCATAAAAGTTGCAAGATACCTTAATGGATTAAGGTGTAACATTCAAGAAGAACTTAGTCTCTTTGCCCTGACTTCCATTCATAGTTTTTTTCAAATGGATTTGAAAGTGGAAGAGAAACTGAAGAAGAAAAAAGATTCTAGTTCTATAAATAGAGGAAGTGGTAGAGACAACAGAGGTGGCCATAGAGGAGGTTCAAGTGGAAGAGGTAGTGATAGTAGAGGACAAAGTGACTCTAGATACTCAGAGCAAGGATAGGAAACAAAAATCAGAGGTGGATACAATAACAGAGGAAGAAGTTCCTATAACAATGGTAGAGGAAGATCTGGAGGTTTTGGAAGAAGATATCACTTTTCTTCCATGAAATGTTACAATTGTGGACAGATGGGGCACCCTACATATAGGTGTCCAGATAAACCAACATCCTCATAAGGGAAGAAGAAGATATCTTATGTCCGAGAAGAATATTGCTCTAAACAATCAAAGGTGAGTCTAGATTCAGAGAAAGGAGAACACCTCATGTTGAGAAGGATCCTAATCAAGACACCCACCAAGGATGAGCACAAGCAGAGGAGGGCTCTTTTCAGAGTAAAGTGCAAGATATTGGGAAAAGTGTGCAAGGTGATCATTGATTTAGGGTAAACAGATTATGTCATATCTGAGGAGGTAGTAGAGAAGTTGAAACTCACCAAAATCCCACAAGTGTGTCCCTATAAAGTTACATGGTTGAATAAGGGTCAAAACATCTTGGTGAATGAACAAGTGTGGGTAGAATTTTCCATTGGGAAGTATTAGGATAGGATAATATGTGATGTGTTTCCAATGGATGCTTTTCATCTATTGCTTGGAAGACCATGGAAGTATGATAGAGAAGCTATCCATAATGGTAAGGATGACAAGTAATCCTTCAAGAAAAATGGGGCAATTTTCAAGATCCAGTCTTTGATAGAAGAAGACATAGTGGAGAAGGCCAAATCTAGTGCCATGTTGATGAATGGAAAAGAATTCCTTTTGGATATGAAGGATGAAGAAGTTGGCTATGCAATATTGTTAAATCCAAAGGAGGAGGAGAAAACTCATGAGAAAGAACCTATGCCAAAAGAGGTGAGAGAACTATTGGATAATTTCAAAGACATAATTTGTGAGGGTACACCAGCTTCACTACCACAAAAGAGGGAGATAAGTCATCAGATTGAATTCATACCACGAGCATCTTTGCCAAACAAAGCTGCATACAAGATGACACCAGAGAAAAATAAGGAGATAGCTAGGCACATGCAAGAGTTGTTGGATCAAGGATTGATTACAAAAAGCATCAGCCCTTGTGCTGTCCTAGTGGTGTTGGCTCCTAAGAAGGGAGGTAAGTGGAGGATGTATACTGATTCTAGGGAAATAAATAGGATAACTATCAGGTATAGATTTCCAATTCGTAGAATAGAAGACTTGATGAATTTATTTGGGGGTGCTAAGTACTTCTCTAAAATTGATTTAAAGAGTGGGTACTATCAAATTAGGATGAAAGAGGGTGATGAGTGGAAGTCTGCATTTAAGACTATAGAGGGGTTGTATGAATGGTTAGTGATGCCCTTTGGGCTTACCAATACACAAAGCACCTTTATGAGGGTGATGAATGAAGTCTTGAAGGACTGTATAGGAGTTATTGTAGTTTTCTATTTAGATGACATCCTCATATTCAGTAAAATCAAAGAGGATCATATGAAACACTTAGAGTTAGTGTTGAAGAAATTGCAGGAGGAGAAACTCACCATAAACCTTGAGAAGAGTGAGTTTATGAAAGAAGAGTTAGTGTACCTTGCCTTTGTAGTTTCCAAGAATGACTTGAAAATGGATAAAGATAAAGTAAAGGCTATCTTGAACTGGCCTACTCCTAAGATAGGGACATAAGTTAGGAGCTTCCATGGGTTAGCCCAATTATATAGGAAGTTCATTAGGAGGTTCAGTGAGATTTGTGCTCCAGTCCTAGAAACTATAAAAGGACTAAAAAAAAAGTTTCTATGGACAAAGGCAGCTAATGAGTGGTTTGAGGGGTTAAAGAAGGAAGTGGCTACTCAGCCTATATTTTTGTTACCTAGTTTTGACAAAACATTCATTGTTGAGTGTGATGCAAGAAGCATTGTAGTAGGAGCTTTCCTAATCCAAGAAGGTAGGCATGTGGCCTTTTTTAGTGAAAGACTAAATGAGGCTAAGTCTAGGTACTCTTCCTATGACTTGGAGTTATATGCTCTTGTGCAAGCCTTAAAGAATTGGATGCATTATCTATTTCCTAAAGATTTTCTTGTCTTTACAGATAACCAAGCATTAAGTTACATAAACACTCAAGACAAGCTTAGCTTGAGGAACATAAAGTGGATGGATTTCCTAGAGTCATCTGTCTTCACTATAAAGCATAAGAAGGGTGTGCAAAACAAAGTTGCAGATGCCCTTAGTAGGAGACTACTCACCATCCAAGAGATTCAGTTGCAAAGTACAGGAGTTGAAGGTTTTAAGGACCTATATGAGGGAGAGTCAGATTTCTCAGAGGTGTACAAAGTGTGTCAGAATTTTGAGAATCACTTTCATAGTGAGTTTGTAGAGTATACATTGCAGAATGAGTTTCTATTCAAAGGCAAGAAAATTTGTGTTCCAAAAGGCTCAATTAGGGAGAAACTCATACAAGAAAAGCATAATGGAAGACTAAGTGGACATTTTGGACTAAATAAGAAAAGGCTCAATTAGGGAGAAACTCATACAAGAAAAGCATAATGGAAGCCTAAGTGGACATTTTGGACTAAATAAGACATTGGACCTAGTGTAAAGGTTCTATTGGTAGCCAAAGATGCAGAAGGAAGTGACAAGGTATGTGGAGCAGTGTGGCATATGTCAGAAGGAAAAAGGCACTTCATCAAATGTAGGACTTTACCAGCCATTACCCATCCCAAGTAGACCTTGGGAGTGCATAAGTATGGACTTTGTAGTGGGGTTACCTAGGAATCCAATTGGTTTAGATAGTGTATTTGTAGTGGTAGATAGGTTTAGTAAAATGAGCAACTTCATACCATGCAAAACAACACATGATTCCAACCATATTTCCTACTTTTTTTTCAAAGAAGTAGTAAGGATTCATGGCCTACCAATGAGCATTGTTGCAGACAGGGATGTGAAGTTCATGGGTCACTTTTGGAAGACCCTATGGAAGAGACTGGGTACAAACTCATCTCATAGATCTTCCTATCATCCTCAAATAGATGGGCAGACTGAAGTTATTAATAGAGTTCTTGGGAAATTTCTTAGATGTCAGACAAAGGAATATGGACAAGGATGGGAGAAAGTTATTCCATGGGCAGAATTTGCCTATAATGATAGCACAAATAGGAGTACATGAAAAAGTCCATTTGAAATTGTGTATGGGGCACATCTAAGGGGTGTGATGGAGCTTAGAGACCTCAAAGGATATGAGGGAGTTAGTGGGCATGATGATGACTTCACCCAATCAATGAGGGAAGTCCATGAACAGGTAAAAAGGACCTTAATGGAGGAAAATTAGAAGTTGAAGGCAACAAGAGATGAGGGAAGAAGAGATTTGTAGTTTGAAGTGGGAGAGTTAGTAATGGTGTTCCTGAATAAGGCAAGATTGAAAAAAGGGATACCTCGTAAGCTACAGATGAAAATTATTGGACCTTGAAAGATATTGGCTAAGTATGGGCATAATGCTTATGTGTTCCTGAATAAGGCAAGAATAAAAAAAGGGATACCTCGTAAGCTACAGATGAAAAGAATTGGACCTTGAAAGATATTGGCTAAGTATGGGCATAATGCTTATAAGGTGGAGTTTCCCAAGGAGATGTCAATTTTTTTAGTAATAACTGAGACGGGTGGGGTGAATCAGTGGCTTCAAAAATTAACCTTTAAACTTTAACCACCAATCAATAAAGCTCAGATTATTAAGTCCCTACAAGATGCATGTCGTGAAATACTAATAAGGATTTAACTGTCTCTCAATTTTCCTTGTCTATCCTTATTCTACTTGATTACCTATAAGAAGTAAAACTATTTACTAACACTCAGTAAATATGTAGAGTATACCAATTAATCCACAAATGCATATTTGAAATGTAAAACTGTAAAGTAATAAACCACACACACATAACACATGGATTTTAACATTGAAACCCTGTTAAGGGAAAAAACCACTGTGACCGGTACCCCAAATTTTCACTCTTCTGAAGTGAGCCCTGTTAGGAGCCAACCTTGTTAAAGGTTACAAACACACTGTTAGGTGTGACCTTCTTAGAAGATTTTACACATAGAGGTTGTTACTTAATATTGGGCATCTATTTTCTACCATCATTGAATTAGCCTCCTTCTTAGACTGCAACAGGCTTTAGGTAAATCTTGCTACCAACCTTGAATATGCCTTCTTCTTAGACTGTCAATAGGCTTTAGGAAATTTCAATGCTACTTTCATGAATCAACCTTTTTGGCACTCCTTGGGATGTACCTCAATATATAGAAGACTATTAAGTCCTGCTCTGTTAAGATACTTGATGCTTCAATGGTTAAACTGAAACACTATGACCTATTTCTAATGCAACTTGAATTGCAGATTTTTAGATCTATTTAAGTACATTACCTCTCTAATCAATGTATCAATTCAATTCTTTGTGCTCCACACTTTCTTATCTGTGATGTTGTGCTTCACTGTATGTTGGTGTATGCAAAATTCTTTAGCTCTTCTTTAGCTTGATTGATCAGGACTGTATGAAGTTCTTCTTCATCACTTTCTCTTCAATGTCCTCTTTCTATTCACTCCCCTTCCCTTGTATGTGATTATGGAAATGAATAATGCTTGTCTCTTATATAGACATGATATTCCTTAATTCTTGATTCTTGATTATTGGCATGAAAAACAATCCAGCCAATCTGATTTAAAGCATAAATCCTAATTTATCTCGTAGTTATCTTCTTGCCAACTATAGAAATCTTCTTTAAATCAATTACTTAACTCTGGTTGAATAAAAAAAATAAAACAACTAGTTAAGTCTATCCTTAAGCTCTGCTAGCAAGATATTTTGTCATTTTCTGAACTCTCTGTTATGTCGGTCAACTCTATAGTTAGTCGTCAGTTATAACTACCAGTTCCATCAATGTGACTCTAGTCAGCTTCGGGATCTCTGTCCGTTGGGCATCATTGGATTTTGCTCATTGGGAAACTCTATTTTTAGCTCATCGGGTATCACTATGATGTTTCATCATCGGGCAATATTGTCTTCTGCTTGTTGGGTATCACTGTGACTTTTGTTCTTTGCCTTACTACAAGTGTGCACTCCATCGGTGTTATCTGTCACTTAGTGAATACTTGACTTTTATGCATTGCTGAAATCATAATCTATGTTCTATTGATTCTTTGAAGTCTTTGGCATTATGTACATGACAATACAGATGATATCAAGTTGACATCAATGACAATACAAACCATTAACTGATTTAATGTCTTGCATCATCTTCAACTTAACATTATCAAACATTCAATTAGTTACATGTCATCAATCTCTCCCTTTGGCATTGATGGCAAAATACTATATTTTCACACTATACTATTTCTAATACAATATGAAATACAATTGTTGAGATTCATCAAATCACCAAATAGTTTGTTTTGATAACCGATAAAAATGTTTGATTTCCTGTAAGCTCTATGTTAGCTTAGATTGATTCTTGCAGCTTTTGATCTTTCTTGTACTAATGTGTTGTGTTCTCTTCTTGTGTCAATTTCTCTCTTTTGACTATTTTTCTTCTTTGATGTCTTTGTCTCTTGTCAGAAACTTTCCCTTTATATATGATTCCTTCATACAAATTCTCTCCCTATGGATATGATCTCTCCCTGTTTGGAGTAATCTAAGAATGAATAATTTCTTATGATAATATGGATACATTCTCTCCCTTTGACAACAATTCCAAACAAATATTTTACAAATATCTGACATTCATGTCAAACAATTATTTTCTTCTATGTATAATATATTTCTTGAATTTTCCTTATCCATCAGCAATACAACAATATGCTCTGGTGCTCAGTTCTGATATATACCTTTTTGTATATAGATGTAGCTTTGAAGTTCATATTTTTGCTTGCATCAACATGAATGATATTTTGATGATATATAGGCTGATGCAGCCTTTAGTATTTTACTGATTGGTAGACAAGGGTTTGACCCCTAGTCTCTTTCTAAGGTACTCAAATGTATCCTTGGGTAGTGGTTTGGTGAAGATATTGGCCAATTTTTCTTTAGATTGAACATACTCAAGTATCACCTCTTTTTATTGAACTTGTTCTCTTAAGTAATGATACTTGATTGCAATGTGTTTTGTCTTGGAATGCATGACTGGATTCTTGGAAATGTTTATTGCACTGGTGTTAACACAATAGATAATCACTGGTTCTAAGATCTTCATATGCATACCTTCCAGCAACTATTTGATCCATGCAATATTTGAGCAATTTTCAGTAGCAACAACATATTTTTCTTCTGTAGTAGACTAAGAGATGCATCCTTGCTTCTTGATAATCCATGTGACAAGTCTGTCACCCATAAAGAATGCTCCTCCAGTTGTGCTCTTTTGGTCATCAAGATTTCCAGCCCAATTAGCGTCGGTAAACACCTTAAGTTCAAATTTGTCTTCTCTTCTATACCATAAGACAAATTCCTTAGTATTCTTCAAATATCTTAGAATTATTTTCACAGTAGTCATATGTGATTCCCTGGGGTGAGCAGAAAATCTAGCAATAATTCCTACTGCATGTGCAATATCTGGTCTAGTGTGTACAACATACATGAGTTTTCCTATCATTGATCTATACAAAGTCTGATTTACCTCTGTTGTCTTTTCTTCCTTTGTTAATTTTCATCCAGTAGCCATCGGTGTTCCAACAGGTTTGGAATCTTCCATCTTGAATATTTTTAGGACCTCTTTGATGTATTTGGACTGTGTAATGAAAATACCTTCACTTTGTTGAATGGTCTGTAGACCAAGAAAGAAATTGATCTCTCCAAACATAGACATCTCAAACTCTTTTCTCATGTCATCAAAAAATGATTTTCATAGCATATCATTGCCTCCAAATATGATGTCATCGACAAATATTTCAGCAATCAATGTGTTAGCATCAGTATCTTTTTTCAAATAAAGATTATTGTTTTCACTAGTCCTTATAAATCTAATACTTATTAGATAGGAATGAACTCATTCATACCAGGCTATGGGAGCTTGTTTTAATCCATACAAGGATTTGTGAAGTCTACATACCATGTTCCTCTTCTCTGGATCTACAAACTCTTATGGTTTCTCAATGTATACCTCTTCTTCAAGTATTCCATTTAGGACTGCTGACTTGACATCCATTACTTTGAATCCTTTGTATGTAGCATAAGCAAGTAGTATTCTTACTCCTTCTAGCCTAGCAATGGGTGTAAAGGTTTCTCCTTAGTCTATACCTTCCTCTTGTGCATACCCCTTGCAAACTAGTCTTGCTTTGTTCCTTGTGACTTCTCCATTCTCATTCCGCTTATTCCTTAATATCCATTTTGTACCAATGACATTCTTGTCATCTGGTCTTGGCACAAGTGACCATTTTTTTTTCTTCTCAATCTACTCAATCTCATCATTCATAGCACTTATCCATTCTTCATTATCTAGTGCAGCATTGACAGATTTTGGCTCAAACTCACAAATTAAGCAATTTGAGTTTAAAGACTTACTTCTTATTCTTGTACCAGATCTCTTATCTCCTATGATCTATTCCTATGGATGGTTCCTTCTTACATATCTTGCAACTATAGGTACAACTCTTTGTGTATCAGCTTGATCTTCATTACCTTGCACATTATATTGATCATTATCTTGACCGTCAGTAACAACATTCTGACCATCGATTGCAACATTCTTTTGTTCTGGAATTAAGCACTATTGCTTGGGTAGAGTTATGGGTTCTTCAAAATATAAAAACTTGTTGTAGTCTTCTGGTTCTTTTGTGTTTTCTAGCTCATTCTTTTCTGCAAATTCATCAATCTTCACATTTGCACTTTCAACTATTTTGTTAGAAGCCTTGATTAGACATTTAAAAGCTTTGCTCTTGGTAGAATACCCGAGAAAAATACCTTCATAACTTTTGGCGTCAAGCTTTCAATTTATATCATCCTTTAAGACATAACATTGACTACCAAATATTTTGAAGTAACTTACATTGGGTGTTTTACTATACCATAGCTCATAAGGTGTCTTCTTTGTGTCCTTCTTCAATTGTACTCTGTTAAGTGTATAAACAACAGTGCTGACAGTTTCCCTCTAGAAGATTTGGGTGATCTCCTTTTCTATCATCAGTGTTCTTGCACAATCAACTATTGATCTGTTTCTTTACCTTCAACTAGACAAGGTGCATCATTTTTCATTCTTAATGTACCACCATTATAATATTCAAAATTATTAAACTTTTCTTTGTCACCAGTCATATGGTGAGTGCAACCACTATCTATAATCCATATATCATTCTTACTAACCTTAGATATGAGTGTAGTTTCTTCATACCTTTCATCTTCATCTAAATCATCCTTCACAACTACAAATACCATCTCAATGTCATCATTAGTTTTGGTGTCAGCATCTTCATCTTTGCAAGCAGCTAGGTAGCTAGCCTTCTTTCATTTATCCTTGTAGTCTTGGGTATCCTTTTTTTCTGATTTTCGGTAACCTTTGTAATCTTTGTTATCACCTATGTCAGATTTATTCTCAAAAGATCTGTCATTACTTCTGTCATATTTTCTTCTGTTAGGACATCTTGTAGTAAAGTTTCCAATCTCTTTACAATAAAAGCATACAAGTGGTAGCTTGCGTTTGTATTTACCTTTGCCTCTCTGTATTCTTCTAGCCATAAGTGCTTCTATTTCATCTAGATCTTCTTCTTCACTTTCACTTTCACTATCCCTTCTAGATGAGTATCTATGATTGAATTTTCTTATTTTCATAAAAGACTTAAATGCAGACTCTAAATTTGGTAAGACACTATTGTCAAAGTTATTCATCTTAAATGAAATCAGTCTACCAATTAAACTATCAAAAGTAACTGTATTGTTTGCTACTGATCTCATTTCTTGAATTGCAGAAACTCTAATAGCATATACAGGCAATAAGGTTCTTAAGATTTTACTTACCATTGTTTCCTCTTCAAGTGTACCTCCAACACCTCATATAGAATTGACTACTTCTTTTATTCTTGTGTTTTATT
This sequence comes from Thuja plicata, assembly GCA_018584345.1. NCBI lineage: Eukaryota > Viridiplantae > Streptophyta > Pinopsida > Cupressales > Cupressaceae > Thuja > Thuja plicata. The sequence continues at coordinate 1,176,364 of MU226982.1, read as the reverse complement.
GTGTGATGTTTTCTCCTTCCTTCATTCTGAGATCATCAAACTTTCCTATAAGGCTTTCTACCCTAGCTCTCAGAACATTTGTATCACCTCCACGTACAAGCTTTAGTTTGTCCCACATTTTCTTTGCAGTTTTGCAGTCCTTGACATATTCAAATTCAGCATCAGAGAGTGAGGAAGAGAGCTCTATAACCATGTAGTTATGCTCATGCTTCTCTCTCAATTGATCTATTGTCAATACTCCTATAGGAAAAACATATTCAGTATCTAAGTATTGAGTAACATCATTACCAATACTTTATAAGTGGAGTCTTATCCTGCTCTGCCATGAAGCAAAGTTGTCTTTGTTCAACTTGGGCACATCTCATCTATTCATCTTGTGATCTTGACTTAGGTCTTGAAACCTTCCTTCTAAGCACACAAGCTCTGATACCAATTGTTAGTAATAACTGAGAGGGCGGGTGAATCAGTCAATTCAAAAATTATCCTTTAAACTTTAACCACCAATCAATAAACCTCATATTATTAAGTCCCTACAAGATGCATGCCATAAAAAACTAATAAGGATTTAACTGTCTATCAATTTTCCTTGTCTATCCTTATTCTCCTTGATTACCGATAAGCAGTAAAACTATTTACCGACACTCAGTAAATATGCAGAGTATACCAATCAATACAGAAATGCAAATGTGAAATGTAAAATAGTAAAGAAATAAACCATACACACATAACACATGGATTTTAAATTGGAAACCCTGTTAAGGGAAAAAACCGCTAGGACCGGTACCCCAAATTTTCACTCTTTTGAAGTGAGCCCTGTTAGGAGCCAACCCTATTAAAGGTTAAAAACACACTATTAGGTGTGACCTTGTCAGAGGATTTTATACATAGAGGTTTTCACTTAGTATCCAACATCTATTTGCTACCATCCTTGAATCAGCCTCCTTCTTAGACTGTCAATAGGATTTAGGCAAACATTGCTACCATCCTTGAATCAGCCTTCTTCTTAGACTGTCAATAGGCTTTAGGCAATTTCAATGCTAATTTATTGAATCAACCTTTTTGACACTCCTTGGGATGTACCTCAATATAAAGAAAACTATTAAGTCATGCTCTATTAAGAGACTTGATGCTTCAATGGTTAAACTGAAACACTATGACTTGTTTCTAATGCAACTTGAACTGTAGATTTTTAGATCTATTTAACTACATTAACTCTCTAATCAATATATCAATTCAATTCTTTGTGCTCCACAGTTTCTACTCTGTGATGTTGTGCTTAACTATTCATTGGTGTCTGCAGAATTCTTTAGCTCTTCTTCATCTTGATTGATCAAGACTATATGAATTTATTCTTCTTCAATTTCTCTTTAGCATGCTCTTTCTATTCACTCCCCTTCCCGTGTATGTTATTATGGAAATGAATAATGCTTGTCTCTTATATATACATGATATTCCTTAATTCTTGATTCTTGATTCTTGGCGTGAAAAACAATCTAGCCAATCTGATTTAAAGCATAAATCCTGATTTATCTCATAGTTATCTTCTTGCCAATTGTACAAATCTTCTTTAAATAAATTACTTAACTGTGGTCAAATAAAAAAAATAAAACAACCAGTTAAGTCTATCCTTAAGCTCTACTAGCTAGATATTTTGTCATTTTCTGAACTCTCTATTTTGTCGGTCAACTCTATAGTTAGTCATCGGTGATAACTTCCAATTCCATCGATGTGACTCCAGTTAGCTTCAGGATCTCCATTCGTCAGGCATCATTAGATTTTGCTCGTTGGGCAATTCTATTTTTAGCTTGTCAGGTATCACTATGATTTTACTTCGTCGGGCAATACTATCTTCTACTCACCCGGTACCATTGTGACTTTTGTTCTTTGCCCTTACTGATGGTGTGCACTCTGTCAGTTTTGTCTGTCACTTAGTGAATACTTGACTTTTATGCATTGTTGAAAGTATAATCTTTGTTCCATTGATTCTCTAAATTATTTGGCATTATGTACATGACCGTACAGATGATATCAAGTTGACATCAATGACAATACAAACCATTAATTGATTTAATGTTTTGCATCATCTTCAACTTAAAATTATCAAACATTCAATCAGTTACATGTCATCAAATTTCTCCAATCTTCAATGTGAAATATTTCATCAAGTATAAGGGGCCAGAGATGGATGAGTTGCAGTACAGTACAGAGGTGCATAAGGAGATGGGAGAGTTCAAGACTTTGGAACAAGTCAAGCCTCAAGTGGAGAAGATATTGGATTCAAGGCTGAAGAAGAAGACAAGGAACAAAGTCTATATGGAGAATCTAGTGAAGTGGAGACAGAAACCAGAGTCAGAAGCCACTTGGATAGCTAAGAGTGACTTCAAGAAGCATGGAATCAGTGAGGAGTTCCTGACACCATAGGTACCTTGACTTTCTTGTTGTAGGAGGAGGATGGTGTCGGAGCACCCTAAGGTATTTTGTGAGATCTTATGACATTTTGGATTTTAGGTTGGTTTGTCCAACCATTCTAGAATAAGGACTAATCTATAAATTCCTTAGTTATTTTTGAAGTGTGGTTAGTGTTAGGAAAGGTTAAGGTTTGATGTTGTTAAGTCTAGTTAATTCTAGGGGTCTAGAACCTAGAAGTCTACTCAAAATTCAAAGGGTTGACCAAAGTCCCAAAGTGGGAATATTTTTAAGGTTTTATTGTTTTATATCTATTTGAGGTCAATTGGTAAGGTTTGGAACCAATTAGGACACCAAAAATGTGAAAATTGTCATTTTGACAAAGAGTTGTCAAAGTTGTCATGACAACATTTCCTAGTTTCTAGGAATCGGCACTAATGGTGCCCAAATCCTGACCAAAGGGTCTAAACATGTGGGCTAAAGGTATATAAGTTATTTCCAACCCTAATCTAAGAGTTAGTTGTGATTGAGTACAGACTGATGTTTTAGAAGAAGCAATTTATAGTGTAAATAAGTTACAGAGCCATCATCCACCACTTGATTGGATTGAATGGATTGAATTAATGAATGGATAGTGTCTAAAATGTATTTTCCAAGATCTTTTTTGTGTTATATTGATTAGTTGTACTTTCTGGTTAAGTATTATTTAATTTCTTGCATTCTGTGAGTTCACTGGCCAGTTTTGGTCCAGTCATGTAAAGAAAGGGTTTCTTTGGTGTTCTCGTGGTTCAAAATGCATGACGACTTGGACTCTATTAGAGACTTGTATATAATTTGTACATATGGCCTATGGAGTGGGTGTGTGTAGGGGAAGGTTGAAAACAATCAGTCCCTAGGCGAGTACTAGCTATTCTGGCTAGGGTTACTGAGTAGTGCAACAACAATGGAGGTTGCAAGATGATTGGTATGTGCCAATCAGAGTTAGGAGAGTGTAGGGGCATGAGGTGCAGACCTTTTGATGGAAGGATGAGTTCTGAAGATCTCAATAGTTTAGTGGAAGAATATCAAGAAACCAAACCAGTCTTCATGCCCTAGAAATCCTTATTTTGAGGGGTTTGGTAAAAGTCCAGTGTATGGACAGAGTTGAGAACAGAGACCTAGAAAATCCTAAAGGGGAAGAATAACCCACAAGGAATATACAATTTTTTTTTAGGTTTGTTAATGTGTTTTAGGAGGAAAATCACATTTTCAATTATTAGGAGGGCTAATTGGCCAAAAAGGGCTACAAGGCCTAATAGACTTGATTCTTGGAACTCGATTGGAAATTGGGTGAAAGATTCACAAAATTGAATCAATAGAAGTTGAATAAACCTAAGGGGAGTTGGGAAACCATTCCTTAAGGTTTTTTCACCTTTGGAGTGATAGAAGGCTTGTGAAGCCATCGATGGAAGAAAGCTATGGAGAAGAGAATTGATGAGAGTTTGAAGTTGGTGGGAAGTTCCTAGGGAGTTAGGGGATTAGGGAAGAATCCTCTAGTTAGGGTAGAGAAAAGAAACCCTCAAGAATAAAATTTAAGGTCTTGGAGAGATCTTGAAGGCTCTAGGAGAGGGGCTCCCCACCAATTATTCCACTATCCAGTAGTTTATTCAGCTTCTTAAGCATTAGGGGCTCTAATTTGGGATTAATTGGGATTTGTCTTTGCTTGATTGGCCTGGAATTGGTCTCTAATTCAATGGTGTGTTGGGAAATTTGAGGATCAAACCCTTTTAACTCATCATAATCCCAAGAAAACACATCACTCAATTATTTGAGTAAAGAAATAAGAAGTTCCTTATCTTGAGGAGAGTTAACTTTACCAACCTTTAAAAACTTGTCTCTGAATATTTCTAACTCCTCATAATGATCTTCCTTGATTAGTATGTTGGTTTTTTCTTCTTGAATTGATCATCAAAATTAAAGATGGACTCCAAACTGACTAGTTCTTTTGGAAGCTTATTTGACTTGAGTTGTATGATCTAGTCCTCAAATTTTTGTTTTTCTTTGTTGTCTTTACAAGATGCAAATACATCTATTTCTGCCATAAAACTTAAGATATGTTCATCAATATTGAAAACTTTCCAATTAACTTCATTATCCAGAATGGTTGGCCTAATAAAAATATGGATGTGAGATTGATCAATATTTACACCTTTATTCTCAGAAATTGTAACTTGAGCACCAATAGCAACTAATCTACCAACATGCTGGTTTTTATTTCTAGATACAGAAATCATGTTGAATGCTTCAAAATTATCTAGAATTTCTGATATTCTTGATTTGTACAAATTTAGGAGGTCATTTTTAACATCATTCAGACCTCTCACGTGATTGACCACCAATTCACTATTTCCAAATACTCTCAAACATTCGATATTTTTCTTTCTTGCCCGCTCCATGTCCTAAATCAATTCTTCATATTCAGCCAAATTATTAGAACAAGGAAAAGATAATTTGAATGCAACATCATATTTGTCACCATTTGGAGACACAAGCATAACCCCTGCACCAACTCCATCCTTGTTTCTACATCCATCAAAATATAACTCCCAAAGTTGATTAGGCTATTCTAAATCAACATCATGTGATTTTATCAAATTATGCATAACATGGTCAGATTCATAAATCATATAATTACACAAACCAGCGTCATAAATAACACTATCTTGGTTACCAAAGGCATTTCCAGTTGCCCACTCATCCAACAATATATCAGGTATTCCTTCTATTTGAGTATCAAAAGTTGGATAATATTTAAGATCATTAGCATCTATCATCACATAAATAGCATTAATAGGGCTTCGAATATATGGCTCTATGTGATCTTTGGTCAACAATTCTGATTTTATGGCAATTTTGCACCATATCTTGTCCTAAACACCATGTGAGACCAATCTGATGAGAATTATCCACCTATCTTTACTGTAAAATCCCTAGATAAACATAGGGAAAATAAGGTGGTAGATCTACGACATAGATATCTTGTGGAATAGATAAATTTGGGCAAGCATGAAGGGTCAAACTTGTATTTTTAAGAACACCTAAAGTGTGGACTGAAGAACCATCTAACTGAATAACTCCTTTATCAAGAGGTTCATACTTCAAATCAAGTATATTTGTAATCTTCTTAGGCATTATTGTGCTGGTTGCACCACTATCAACCATGCTGTTATGTACTAACTTATTACCAATTATCAAGGACACATAAAAAGGAGGTGGCTTAACATTTGTAACTTTCTTACCATCCTTGGTTGTTGTTCCTTGCACATTTTGTAGCCCATAAATTGACCAAAATAGTCCTTGAAGGCTTCTATAGGGCTTGTTGTGAACTTGTTTCTCCTGTAGACAACTCTTCCTTAAGTAATTCTTCCTACCCTGGAATGGGTAAAGAATCCCACATAGAAATAGAAACATTCATCGTCTTCATATTTTCAACAATATTAAAAAAAACAACAAACTATACCTTTTGAGGAGATTTATCTGATCTAGATTCTTCTTATGTTGCTCCTTGATTGTAAGAGATTAGTGTTATTTCAGTATAGAAACATGATGGATGGGTGGTGATTGAGTTTTAGAAGCAATCTTAGCACCTGATTGTTCTGTTTCTAGAGCTCTATTCTTGGCTCTAGTGTTTGCTGATATAGGTGAATCATTACTCACCCCAAAAAATTCTTCCTCTTGCCAATTGATAAAAGTAGTGTTCGAAGCATCTAGATCCATTTGTTGTTGAATCTCTTCAATGGATGCATCTTGTTGTGAATCAATCATATTTTGAACCATTAGAGCCTAATTAAGCACTCCATTAGTGAACTTTGACTGATTGTGGAGCTACCCACAAGGATAACATCACTCATATTTTGCAGCAAGGTTATTTTGGTTAGGAACAATATCCATAAATTCATTAAGAGGTGAAGGATTGTAAGGTCTATAAGGCCTTTGATTCCAATTTTTCCTATTGGTATTGTTATTTCCTTAGTACTGTTGCTTATTACCTTAGTAAATGGGTTGGTTAGGCTGTTGTGATGAGGAACTAGAAAACTAGTTTTGTGTATTGGCTATTGGATTTCCTTGACCTTGCTTCCTTTTAAGGTGTACCAACTCATTTCTTAAGGTTTGCAATAAACTTTCAATTTTTTACTTGTTGTCTTTAATGCTTTACACCTCATTACAAGGGGCAACAAGCATCATTTCTTAGCTTTTGGGAGATGGAAAACGCGCAAGAGGTGGGGTAATCAATGACATATTGGACTAGATGCTAGGAAATAAAGGCATAGGTGGCCTAGGAGATAACTTCCCTACCTGAATAAGACTATTCTATGCCCTTTTTGCAATATCAAAAGCTTGAGGTAAAGAAATTCCCCCATAGATTGGATAATAACTAATTTGTCACAATTCAGACTCTTAAGGAAGTACAAGAATGCATATTCAGTATTGGGTCTTACCATGATAGGAATCCTATTCCAAGTCTTTTGAAAGTGGAGATTGAAATCAATCATCTCTTCTTGTGGAGCCCTTTTGCTAGTAGTTAGTTGTTCCACAAAAAAAAGATTATCAGATTTATCTTCAAAAAACTTTGACAATTCCTCAACTAGTGCAACCCATGAAGCATTTGATCCAACTTGGAGAGTTTGGAACCATTCCAATGCTTTTCCCTTCAATGATTCAACTAATATCTTAAAATATATGTCCTCCTCTGTGATGTGATGAACATTGAAAAGAGATGCAACATCTCTAATATGCTCAATAGTTGTTGTTTGTCCTTCTCTTGTGAAAGATGGTAACCCTTTCAAGGATTCCAATGGAATTTTGTTGTGATTGGAAATCATTAAAGGGCTTCCCTGATCAAAGGACACAAATGGAAGCCTTCTATCCATTCTTGGTGGTGTTTTAGTAGAGCTAGAAGGTGCTGGTTGATTTTCCTCTGCTGGTTGTTCAAGAACAACTTGAACTTGAAGTGCTAGAGAAATTTCAAAAGATTCTTGATCTGAGTATGGAAAATCAGTGTAGTAAATGGAAGAGCTGAACTTCTTTTAGACGTTCTTTTTCTTGGTCTTCCTAGTTTCCTACCCCTTACTACAGGCTGAAAGGAGAGCTCTTTCAGACCTCTAGGTTCTCTCTAAAATGTTCTTCCTCTCCTAGTATGTGATAGTTGTAAATACTCAAACTCTTTTACACTCCTTGTTCAGATATTGTTCATTCATTACAAGGAGTCCCACTGGGCATGCCAAAAAATATTAAGGCCTTGAAATATCACCCTAACTCAGGCATTAGGGCATACTAATATCTCATGGAAATAATGAAAACCTTCCTGAGTTGAGGGTGGACTCTGATTAAGAAGGAATCTCAGGATTCTAGGTCGGTTCCTATTGGATTTGGAATATCACCTATGACGGATTTCTCTGATTGGGGTAAAAGGAAAGAATGACTAAAACTAAGTAAATGAACTAGAATGTGATACACCAAAACTAGATTCAGACTTATCAGAACTTTAAATCAGCATCCATAAGACACAAACTAATGAGATTTGTAGTAACATTCACTATTCAATGTATAGGTTGACCTAAGACTCACTATTAGGGTTTGAACCACAAATAGTGATAATATCTCAAAAAAGATACAGATTTGGCAAAAGGTTCTACTTGACAACCTAGAATAGGAATTAGATTAATTCAGTAATCTATGTTGTAAAACATATTACACTTAAATGTAGAAATGTTTGAAAGGATCGATTACAAAACTCAGATAATATGTGAATAACGGGAACTTTCTTTATTCTCTTCAAAATCTGCAAATGGTTACATGCAAAGACACAAAACATGCCAAGGAATAAGTTAAATTCACTTGAACACAATTTGCATTAAAACTGAACCTATGGCTACAAAATGTATGCAAAAGGTATAAAAGAACAAGTATGTTCAGTAAACCACCTTCTCCCTAAAATTTGAACCCCTAAAACTGAGAAGGAATCTCAAATATATACCCCCTCAAAGCCAATTTTGAAAATCCAATACCCTCCAAAAAGCCCTTCAAATCAGCTAGAAACCCAAGTATTAGGCATAATTCATGCCATATTACATGCCCCTAATGTTGGTATTTTTAAATTACGTCTTCTATACACACTGCAAATATAAAAAATACCATAACAAATCTAAAAATCAACAACCCCACCATATAAAAAACTTAACCCCATCACATATAACTCAAGACATCCATAAAACTGACACCATATCCCTAAGGTCAACATGAGCAATAGTATGAAAAATGTCTACATCTCTATCATGGCATAGGCTAGGTTGTGGTGATGTTGTCGTGGCATAGGCTACTTTTTGTCATGTACTGTAGAGTTTAATGCATTTAACCCTCTAGCAGTGGACTCCAAATTTCACCAAAACTTGGCATTATCCTAGGTCCTCGCATTGCATTTACATTTGGGGAAGATGTAAGGGTTTTGAAACCCTAATTCATGGCACCACCCATGCTGCAACTGTGACATTGATTTTGGTTTTTATTACAACTTCTCTATGCTTGGTTATCAATCTAGAAGTTGACACTGTGATGTGGGAGTTCTGTTGTTGCTTGTTTGAAGCTCACTTTGTTGATTTCATTTCATTTTTGGCCATGATTGTATGTCAAGCACTCATTTTGAGCATGAAATCGGGGCTCAAATTGGAAGTTTCTATAAAGATAAAGAGCTTAAGATCTTACCATCTGGAGTTATTCCCACTTAATCTAGGGCTCGAGCTGCATTTAGCACTGGAGTGCGTACTTGAACTGGAGTTTCTCTTTTGAAAAACAAAGAGCTCAGGCTGTGAACACTGTGGGCTTTCTAGGATTTAGGTTTTATGCCATAATGCATGGTTTTATTTCTATTTGTCTTCATGAATCTCAGGGTCCACATCATCTCATCACTGCAAGTAAACTTAGAGATAAGTAACCTCTATTCTTTGTTTTGGATTTACATGGTTTAATCAAAATCTTCAGTTGTAGGCTTTAGCTTTCATGCATCTCCATGATTTTTTGCAATGACTTCTGCATACTTTGTTTTCTATTGTTATTGTCACCTTTTCTTGAACACCCACTTCTTGATAAGTTTATGTTGTGGCTTGCACATCTCGAGCTTGTGTTATGCATCTTGGGGTAGTTATATCTGTTGTTGTTTATCATATATCTTTGCTACCATAATTATGTTGTCGCTTCACTGTTGTCCATCATCTTTGTCTTCATTTTGTCTTCTTGGGGTTTCCTTTTGTTTGTATCCAATGTCAATAGTGACAATTTTGCTTTGAATATTACCACTCTTTTTTTGAATCGTGGTTTGAAATGAGCTTGACTTTATTCAAAAGATTTTGTATCTATCCATTCATTGACTCTATGCTCCACCTTGCAAAAATGGTAATGACAAGTGTATCAAACTGCCTTTGGGAATCCAGTAAGAAATTTATTCATAGGGTTCGAACACGGGCTCGTGACACCCATGAACGACATTGTAAAACACAGAGCTTGAAACTTAAAAAATGCATATTTTCTTCCATTAATAAACACTGTTATTTCATTTGCTTAATGTGCACAACATTAATATCTAATAATACTATTGCTAGCTTCTTTCTTGAATGTACACTGTATTTGAAAAAAAATAACAACATTGATGCCTTGGTAGAAACCAATAACTGTATTACTGATACTTTGCACTTTTAAGAACACATTGTTTTCTCATCTCGTGTGTCTTTTGTTGAACATGCATATTCTATTGTAAAAATATATATCACTGTTATTTTTTTTCATTCTTCAATAAAAATACCAGTATCTTTAACATCATTAAGATGAACTTTTTATATGATGTTAATAGTGTTTGAATTTTATATATACATTTTCCAGTCTGATAACACTGCAATTTAGTTCTTTTGTGTATGCATGTTACTTTATAACAAAATTAATGTTATTCCTCTTCTCCACAATATGCACTATCATTTGATTTCCATATATGCATATTCATTTGAAAATAACTAAATGACACTTCTGGTTAGAATATCATTTGTTCTAGTTGATGAATAACAATAATCAACTTTTTTCAAACAACATTAAAATTGATCTTAGTTGTGCAAAATAAAATAAAAGTCATACTTTATCATTTGATTGCAAGCAGCAATTCATCTCATTCTTTGCACATGCACATCCTATCTTGCACATGCATCTTTTCATTGCATTAAGGTCATCTCATAATAGCATTACTACACTCTGCATTTTGGTACCAATGGCATTAAAAATTATAACATGTATAAACATTGTCTTCCAATGCTACCTATTCCAATTTTGGAGCATCTTTTCTCCCATTGAGCTGAAGCAACATGTATCAACCTTGTACCAACTATTATGAACTGCATCCCCTTTTCTTCTGCATCTTCCAATCCTTGAACTTATGAACTCATACCATCTTTACCCCTTTTTAATAATGCATCTTATGAGGTTTGAGCATGGGCTCGCGACACTCACTACACTTTTCTTTGTAATTTGCTACTAGTGAACACATAGATAATATTTATTTCTGCATCTGAATATACTTCTACTTATTGTGTTTCCAAACATTACCAAATCCAACATGTTAGGTTAGTGAACATGACCAACTGGTCAATTTTTGTGTGTGAGTTCAATGTGTAATTTCATTCATGCATGACTCTTGGATGATTGATTGTGTTCACTATCTTAACATATTGTTGTTCTAAAAAAGGTTTCTCAGCTACAGGAACTAAGTCCCTTTAATTTAGATATCTAGTTTTACAAACAACAATTCTTGTACAATGTAGAATGATAACCATAAATAGTAAATGGTTTCATGGAGTTATGTCCCTTTGATACTATTATTCTGTTGATGTAGATGCATACTTCTCCATTGTATTGATGTTATTGGTAGACATGGAGTTATGAAAGTTTGATTGTTTTTTTTTTTTTAGGTTTCCATTGCATTACTTAGATCTAATTTGGATCTAACACCTTTTCTTTCCATGATGCAGGACAAGACCGTAAGACCTAGATGAAGGACATGAAGGACTATGAAAAAGACTTGAAGTTTGGATAAAGCTTAGACAACTAGCTCCCATATCACATAGTTAAATTTTAGATGGCAATGCATGGACCCCTACTCATGCTTCTATCATGCTTTCTTTTCTGCAATTTCCTCTAAGTTTTCAATATGAAAGATGTAATGTGGAAAGAATTTTTTTTATTACATTCAGTTTGAATGCACAATGTAATGATCAATTATGAGTTTGAAAAATGGAATCTGATCAATACTTAGAGTACAATTTAACTTGTAATAAGAATTCAATAACAATGTATTTCATCTTCATTAGCTACACAACAATGTTAAGGAGGTGTACCTTCATTCAATTTTTAATTATTTATGATTATCATACTTCATGTGTAAAATTAGAGTAACAATTATGGTGACCTCTACTAGATGTCTCCCTGCTAAACATGAACTATAGACCTCATTCATTAGAAAATGGAGTCAAAAACATAACATAGAAATGCAACCTTATTGAAATGAAAATGCAACCTAACTATGGACTCATCCAACCTAAGGACTCATGCAACCTAACTAACCTTGTGCCTTGAGGGTACTTTATTGAAAATGAAAACCTAAAGACACCTAGTGCTTGACAACACTTATTGAAATGAAACCTAAGTTAGAAAGTACTAACCCTCAAATCAAATCTTGAGGAAGAACTCATTGAGTGGGATAGGAAAGATCTCTCCATCTGTGGTGGATAGCTAAAAGGTATTTTTCTCGTTACATTCATTGATGAGAACTGGGCCTTGTTAGAGTAATTTAGTAATTACTCTTTTGTGCTTAAGTTATACTTAGGCAACTTTCTATTTTCTGAGAGTTTCCTTTTTAGGGCTTTGGTATCCTTTATAAGGAATCACCGCTTAGTTTTATACACAGAGTTTTCACATCTTATTGTAATTCTATTGTTGATAATATAGATTATTTTCTTTCAACATGAATTTGATGTCTCTGGCTTTTTGGCCGCCATAGCTTCCTTCTCTCTTCTGTCTTTTGCTTCTGTTTATGTAATAGCTATGCATGCAGGTGTTCTTGGGAAGATTGCAGTTTAGAAATCCTAACATGGTATCAGAGCCACTCTTCAGCTGGCTGTTTGTTCTTTGTTGAAGCAGCGAGGGTTTGAAGCTTTCAGAGGCTTTTCCGGCATTTGTTTATTGGTTCTGGGGGGTCTCTATTTTTGGAGGCATTTTGGGCCCAAACAGACACTTCCATTGCGTCTGGAAGGCTCAAAAACCCTAGAAACCATATAAAGCTTGTCCGATTTGGACACCGGGGCTCTGGGAAAATTTTCTTGCCCTCCCAAGGGCCGTACAGATGAGAAAATTTGAAAAAAAATTAAAAAAACCTTTGTTTTTCTAAGGTTTTTATGCGTTTAAATAACGCGTGTTGTGCAAATTATATTTGGGCGCAACCATGCCACTGCCGCGCCACCGCAACCGGTCGGTGGCCGGCCACCCACCCAGCCCATCCGTGGCCCCTGCCACCCACAGCGGCCCCTACCGCCCATGCAACTCCTTCGCCGGTTCATTGTGCAGCGGCCCCGCTCAGCCCCTTCTCCCCTGACTCCTCTGCGGCGGCGCTCTGCTCGGGATCCGCCCGGCGGGTGTTAAGCCCTTTTTGCAGAGTGCTTGATCATATGAACAACCGCGGCTTAGGGTTAAGCCCCCGGCGCGCGCCATGCGCCTGGGGGCCCAAATTTTTTAGCCCTTGGGGCTCTGTTTTATGCCTTTTAGGGCATTTTGGGGGTACCTGGGCTTTTTTCGCTCTACAGGGAGCATACGGGGGTATTTTTCTGACTTTCATATACCATCGGAAAGCTCTTTCCAAGAACTTTCTGATGGTGGAGGTTAGGGTTTTTGGTTTCACCATTTCAACATCTTTTTTTGTTGTTGAAGTTTGATGTCTTTTTTTGCCTTCCGGGAGTCATATCTGGCTCATCCGGACTCCTTTTTCGGCAAACGAGATATCGTCAGAAAGTTGATTCTGTGTACTATTCAGTGGAAGAGGTATTTCTTCTAGATTCTGCTCTAGGTTTTCACTCCTCCGTGTTTGGCAGTTTATGCCCTCTGGTGGAGTGCTTGGTTCTACAGGTCCTGGGATCTCTTCTTCTGAGTTCATAGCTCACTCTTCTTTCTGACATCTGAGCTTGCATTCTCTTTCTGATGCATTTTGTTCTGTAAATGCACTGAGATAAAGTGCCTTCTTCTACATTCTTGGATCTTGTACACCTTGTTCAGTTTTTGTACTCGCACTGTGTTATAAAGTGCCATGGGGGATTATGATGCATTTTCTGCTTTAGGTGCATCCACTCTTGTCAAGTGAGTGTACCTTCCATGACATTAGCCCATGTAGTGTGTCTGTGACACCACCCTTTATCTTGTGTGTGTGCTTCTGTTGCACTGTTGGTGTTCCTGGTTCTTCTTCTGCAGTTGTTTCTGGTACTGCATTTTAGTGTTCCTGTCACCTCTCCCAATTCAGCATTATGGGGGGGTTCACCTGTTGGTTCTCTTGCTTCCTGGTTTGATTGATCAGCTCTTCAGACATTTGTCTTCTCTACCTGATCATGCACTTCAGTGGGGGTTCCAGTAGTATCTTCTGACAGAGTTTTCAGACATGCTTCGGAGATGCTTCTTGC
>MU226982.1:1128173-1161970 GCA_018584345.1 Thuja plicata | reverse complement strand
TTTCACATCTTATTGTAATTCTATTGTTGATAATATAGATTATTTTCTTTCAACATGAATTTGATGTCTCTGGCTTTTTGGCCGCCATAGCTGCCTTCTCTCTTCTGTCTTTTTCTTCTGTTTATGTAATAGCTATGCATGCAGGTGTTCTTGGGAAGATTGCAGTTTAGCAATATTAACAGGCCTGACCAAAAATTGTCAAACTTATCATGCTGCCCCAGTCTACTTTTCAGCACATCCAATTTAAGAACTAGGTCACCCTCTTCGAACTCTCTAGGTGTAGCCTTTATGTCAAAAGACCTCTTAGTCTAATTTTTCCTTAGCTCAATATTCTTTAAGGTTGTGCTCATTTTCTCTTCTAGCTGTAACAACTCAGCAAACTTTAGCTTAAGAGGATCTTCCTCTTCAAATAGCATCATCTGATCAACTAATTGTAGGGATGGAAACTCAGTAGAATTTGGTAACCTTGCTTTCTTACCATAAACCAATACATAGGGTGAGCTGCTAGTGATCTACTTTGGTGTAATTCTATCTAGCCATAGTGTTTCTTTGAGTTTTGAATGCCAATCCCTCTTGTTCTCCTATTAAGTCCTTTTGATAATCCTTATGAGGTTCTTATTAGTATACTCAGCAAGTCCATTACCCTAAGGGTAATAGTTAGATGATGTATTCATATAGATCTCATTCTTAATAGCTCATTATATTATTCTAGAACCACAACAAGGCCAATGCATTATCAGAAATAATTAATTGAGGTACTCCAAACCTAGTTATAATGTCTTCATAGAAGTTGAGAAAAACATATCCAGTTGATTCCTTCAATGCAATAGATTCAGTCCATCTTATAAAGTAGTTTGTAGCAAACAAGATCCATTTGTGACATGGACTATAATTAGGGTTAATGGGGCCTATGAAGTCCACTCCCCACTTGATAAATGGTTGTTCAACAATGATAGGCTTTAGTGGCAATGCTGCTAGCCTTTGTTTTCCAGCAAAAAGAGCACATTTTTGACATCTTCTTGCCCAAGAATGGGCATCCTTAAATAAATCAGGTCAATAATAACCTACCCTTAATATCTTCCAAGCTATAGTCTTTGGATTGAAGTGTCCTTCACATGATCCGTCATGAAATTTAGAATTTTTTTTGCTTTGATAAGCAATATTAATACATTTTAGCAACATTCTAGAAAAGTCTTTTCTATAAAGAAAACCATTTATCAAAACATAAGGAACATATTGCAATTTGAAATACCCCATTTTGGCTTTATCAAAATTAGTTGGACATTGTCCAGTTTGCATAAATCTTCTCATATCAGCCAACAAATTTGCTAGTTGATCATTAAGTATAAGGTTATCTTTAAGTAATAGAACTTCCTCATTTCTTTCAAATTATTCTCCTTCTGCCATTTGTGCACACAAAACCTTGCCTCTAACCAGCTTGGTTACATGAATATGAACATCATATTAGATAACTCTTGTGATCCATCCTTCTCTTTTCTCATTTACATCTTTGTTCAATAGAAACTCTTTAATGCTAGGATGTGCAACCATTAAATGAACTTTATTTATAGCCACCAGATGTTTAAACTTCTTTAAAGATTTGATAATAACAAGTACATGTTCTCAACAAAACTATACCTTTGTTCATAGTCATCCATTCCTTTGCTAAAAAAGGCAACTGGATGTTCTATATTGTCATCATTTTTCTACAAAAACATAGCTAAAACAATATCATAGCTTCCATAAGGATATAAGATAAAATCTCTAGAAAAATCAGTGTTAGCTAACATAGGAGCTGACGATAGGGCTTGTTTGATATGTTCAAAATTTGACCTTCCCTCCTTAGTCCAACTAAAAGGCACATTCTTTTTCAGCATTGTGGTTAAGGGCTTCAATAAATTGGCAATGTATGGAATAAAGCGTCTTACAAAGTTAATTCTGCCAATAACACTTTACAGCCCCTTTTTTTTGTTTTGGCAAAGTTAAATCCAAAATTGCATGGATTCTTTTAAGATCTATTGTTGTATCCTCCTTTGACACTTGATACCCTAAAATTTTACCTTTATGGACTGCAAAAACTAATTTTTTAGGATTGAGAGAGATTCCAAACTCTCTACATCTTTGATGCACTTGCCTTAAATGGCCTATATGCTGATCTGAAATCTTTTTGTAAATAGTAACATCTATTGGATGATATCAGTTTTTGTTACTGATCATGTTGTTGATATTCATGTTTTGTCATTGATGTCAACATATGTTTCTGTGGAGAGGACAAACTGCCTATTTGAATGGTAGAAGTGTACAGACACTATATGGATGATTGAGAATGATCAAAGTTGGATTTATGTAGAAGGATGTGTGCTGACCTTATTACTAAGCTCTCTTGAATTTATATTTCATATTGAGGATGTTAGAGTTGATTTGGTGAAGACTAATTTTTCGATCGTAACAGTGATTCTGGATAGAGCAAGTCTCTGTGTTTTAGGTATATCTTTCTGGAAAGGATATTTTAGATGATGTGAGCTTACTGGTGGATAGCTGACATATGTTGATATAATGGGTTCAGTTCAATTGTGGTTTGGGTACTGGTAACATTAACTATGGTGTGTATTCTGAAGGAGACCTATTTGTTGGCCGACTTCAGACATGGAGCATGTAAATTGAATTATGAGTGTGGATTTCATAACTAGAAGCATAATTTATGGATTGTAAATGATGTTTATTTGTTATACCTACCATGTGTATCTTAGCAAGGGGTCAAATAATTATTTGTATATTATAAATCCTTAATTGGCCAACCTAATTAATTATTTGTGTATTAGGAAAGCTTAATTGGCTGACCTAATGAATTATCTTAAGATGTGACAAAGATTGAAAGAAAGAAGAAGTGAAAGATGCAAGGCTTGTTTGTCTGCTAGATGTAGAGTAGAGTTTATGAGAAGAGTACGTCATTGGAACTGACCAAGCAAAGACAGTTGCTATCTGACAATTCACTGGATTGTGTATTTACTCTATACACTTGTTCGGATTGTAAATCCTTGAGGGTGGCTTTAACCATCTTTGGGAAGTGTGCCTTGGCAGTGATCCTACTATTTCTTTTGACTCCTAATAGGGTTTGTCTCCTAATAGGTACTATGTACAGTAATGTTGTAACAAGCTCCTAACAGTGCTAAATATTTTAACAGGGATGCTATACTCTTAGTACATTATTTGTGGGTGTTAATTCCAACTGGGGTTTTACCTTTAACATGGTTTCCTCTACAAAAAATATTATGTTATGGTGTTGGCATTTACTGTGTTATCATGTACATTTGTAGATTTGGTTTATAAAGTTTAAAGTTTAATAAACTATATCACAACTGATTCACCCCCCCCTCTCAGTTGTCTTGTGGACCATTAATCCTAACAATTGGTATCAAATCTTGTGGCCCTTAGAGAGAAAGTTTAATATCTTGAGGTGATCTTGAAGATGACTTACTACAGGAAGGATAGTCTGAAGTTTGATCCTGGAAACTTTGATAGTTGGCAGTACAAGATGAGAACACATTTGATGTCTGGGAATTGACTACTGGATGATCATAGAGAAGAATGGAAAGATAGCGAATGAGTATGAATTAGAGAAGGATACTAAATATCAAAAGAAGTTATTTTCATGTAATATGGTTCCAAGGGGATCTTTGATCCATGCAATTTCAGAAGGAAAATTCAGTGAAGTAAAGGACTTGGATTCTGCACATGGGATCTGGTCAAGATTGGAAGCATTATATATTGGAGACAAGTTTACTAAGTAGGAAAATCTACAAAAATGGAAGAAAAAGATGGAATCACTAAAGATGAGAAAATTAGGGCATATGGATAGAGAATTACTTAAGTGGTTACTGGTATTAGAAACTCTGGAAGTACTTACAATGAGGAAGAAGTGATTGCAAAGATACTCATATCTTTCACCTGCATATAGAACCAAAGTACAATCTATAGAGGAGATTATACCTTTGACACCAAACTTTACCAGAGAGATGTTGATTGGAAAGTTAACTACAATTGAGGGAGCACAACTGGGAGACACTTTACCTAAAGTCGAGTCAGCATTCAAGGCAACTATGCACAAGAACAAAAAGACCTTATCTGGAAATCCAAGAACTAGCAATAATGATCTAAGAGAAGAAAGTGGGGCCTATGCTAGTGAATGGGAAAAAATATAGGAAGAAGAAAGAAAGCTAGATGAAGTTGTGGCACTGGTTTCTAGAAGAGAAAAGAGAGGTAAGGGAAAGTTTGAAGGAAAATTACCTTTGAAATGTTTTTCATGTAACAAGATTAATCATTTTGCATCTAGATGTCCTACTATAATTCCAAAGCACAAACCTAAGTTTTTCAAGTCTAAGTATTCAAAAGAAAAGGAATGTTACTATGCTAGTCAGGGTATATCTAATGATGATGATGGTGACTATGATGAAATTGGATTTATTGCTATTAATAATGATGAACCTATGCATGAATAAAAGGCATTAGTATCCTGAGTTGAAAATAAATCTGAATGGGTTATAGACAGTGGTTGTTCACATCATATGATTGGAGATTAAAAAAAAAGTTTGTGAGTTTGAAAAGATATGATTGTGGTGTTTTAAGATTTGGTGACAATACTCCTAAGCTTATTATTGGAGTTGGATCTATTTATTTGGATGGAAAGACTAACAGTGACAATGTATTACTTGTTGATAGACTTAAGCATAATCTTTGAGTGTTGGACAGTTAGTGGACAAGGGTTATCAATTGAAATTCATTGATGGTAAATGCTCCATTAGAAGTAAAGCAGGAGACTTTATTGTATCTGGTACTCAATCTAGAGGTAATGTATTTGAATTGAACAAATCTTAATCTTCTTTTTCATTGCGAAAGTTGATGATAGTTGGTTATGGCACAAAAAAAAATTTCATGTTAACTTTGATAACATTGTGAAGGCAAGTATTGAAAAAGTAGTAAGAGATCTACCTAAAATTGTAAAGCCAGCTAACACTATGTGTAGAGATTTTTTTATGGGGAAGAAGACTACAAGCACTTTCAAAAGAAAAGCTTATTCAGCAAAAGGGAAGTTGGATCTGGTACATATAGATCTATGTGGTCCTACACGAACAAGATCATACTATGGTGAAAGGTACTTTATACTATTTTTTGATGAATTTTCTAGAATGATGTGGGTTACATATTTGAGAGATAAATCTGAAGCATTTGAAAATTCAAGTTATTTAAAGAAAAAGTTGAGAATGAATCTGGTTTGAAGATAAAGTGTTTGAGATCAGACAGAGGAGGAGAGTTTACAACAGAGCTATTAAATACATACTGTGAAGAGAAAGGAATAAATAGACAGACATCAGCCCCTAGAACTCCACAATAGAATGGGATAGCAGAGCGAAGAAACAAGACTATATTAGATGCTACAAGGACTATGTTTCTAGAAGGAAATGTATCACATGTTCACTGGAGAGAAGCAGTTGGAATTGATTTGTACACACTGAAAAAAATTCATATCAGAAAAGGTACAAGTAAGACTCCTTACAAATTATGGTCTGATCATACACCTATTGTAAAATATTTCAGAATATTTGGTAGTAAATGTTATATCAAAAGAGATGATGAAATAGGCAAGTTTGATGCTAGAAGTGATGAAGGAATCTTTCTTGGTTATTCCACTAAGAGTAAAGCATATAAATGTTTTAATCAGAGATTGAGAAAGTTGATTGAAAGCGCCAATGTGAGGATAGATGAAAAGTTTCAGTTTCAGGAAAGGATGTATGACTGTGGCTAGATTACAGAAGTGAAAGAGGTTACTGTTGAACCTGAGGAATATTTGATGATTGATAATGACATTGAAGATGAACAGACCGAATCCACTGGGACATTGAAGACACCAAGGTATGTTAAGAAGAACCATCTAGAGGATCAAATTATTGGAGATGCAAATAAAGGCATGATGACTAGATCTAGCACTAGAGATGAGATTTATTTGATTTCTCAAGTTGAACCGAAGACTACTAATGAATCATGTAGAGATGAATCTTGGAATAAAGCAATGGAAGAAGAACTTGAATAGATAAAGAAAAACCATACTCAAAAATTGGTTCCAAGACCTAAGAACATGAACGTGATTGGTACAAAATGGGTTTTCAGAAATAAAATGGATGAGAAAGGAATAGTGGTAAGAAACAAATCAATACTGGTATGTAAAGGCTACTCACAACAAGAAGGCATAGACTATGAAGAAACATTTTCTCTTGTTCCTAGATTGGAAGTTGTGAGATTATTTCTTTCTTATGCTACACATAAAGAGTTTAAGGTTTATTAGATGGATGTGAAGTCAGCATTCTTCAATGGTGATCTAGAGGAAGAAGTTTACATTGAGAAACCTGACAATTTTCCTTTGATAGATGATGAAAACATGGTTTACAGATTGAAGAAGGAATTGTATGGGCTGAAATAGGCACCAAGAGCATGGTATGCAAGACTAGACAAATATCTACTACGTCTTGGTTTCAAAAAAGGTAATTCAGATAGTAATTTATATTTGAGAACTGATGAAGATGGAATCTTGATTATAGAAGTGTTTTTTGATGATATCATTTTTGGAGGAAATGATAAGATGAGAAAGAAGTTTGCTAAAGAAATGGAAAATGAATTTGAGATGTCAATGATTGGTGAGATGAATTTTTTTCTTTGTTTGCAAATTAATCAGAGTAAGAATGGCTTTTTTATATCTCAGACCAAGTATCTTAAGGAAATTTTGAAAAAGTTTGGAATGGAAGATTGTAAACCTGTTGGAACACCTATGGTGACTGGAAACAAACTAACTAATAGTGATGAGACTCAAATTGTTTTTCAGAAAAAGTACAAATTGATGATTGGAGGTCTACAATATCTAATTCACACTAGACCATATATTACAAATGCAGTTGGAATTGTGGCTAGATATTAGGCAGATCCTAAAGAGACACATTTTGGTGTTGTAAAAAGGATTTTTTATATATTTGAAAGGGACAATAAAATATGTCTTATGGTATGAAAAATTAGAGTATTTTACTTTGCAGGATTATACTGGTGCTAATTGGGCAGGTAACGTGGATGAAAAGAAGAGTACAAGTGGTGGTGCATTTTTCCTTGGAAAAAAGATTGGTTTCTTGGTTGAGAAAGAAGTATAACTGTATTTCTCAATCTACTGTTGAATCAGAGTATGTTGCTACTACAATAAACTATAGACAAGTTGTTTGTATGAAACAAATGTTGAAGGACATTGGAATAATTTTTGAAGAACCAGTGGTTATCCATTGTTGTAACACTAGCATAGTGAATATGTTGAAAAATCCTGTAATGCATTCAAATACTAAACATATTTCTATTAGGTATCATTTCTTCAGCAAGAAGGTAGCAGATAAAGAGATTAAACTGGAGTATATTAGCACCAAGAAACAGATAGCAGATATGTTTACTAAACCTTTGCCAAAAGATGCTTTTGAATATCTCATAGGCATGCTTGGGGTGGTGGCCCCTCCTAGTGGTAATTAAATGATGAAGATGTGCATCAATCCAGAGGATCTCAAAGCTATATCAATCTTTGGATTTGATGCATGGATCTACTCCTTAGGGGGAGTGATTGCAGCAGAACATTATGGAGTACATTTGGGTGATCTTTCACCTAGTTGATGAACATGAAGATTTGAAAATATGCACATTACATAATACTATAAATGAGTTATGACACCCTTTGCCATTGCTGCCAAAGGGGGAAGGAATCTATGTGAAAATCCCTATCATTTTGGGAGATTTGTGTTGACGATATTAAGAAGATTGTATTGAGAGAGAGTACTTTTGAATTGATGCATATGGATTTTCCCATTTGTTTCCATCAATGCCAAAGGGGGAGATTTTTGGATGATATCAATTTTGGTTACTGATCATGCTATTGATATTCATGTTTTGTCACTGATTTCAACATATATTTCTATGGAGAGGACAGAATGGCTACTTGAATGGCAGAAGTGTATGGACACCGTACGGATGATTCAGAATGATCAAAGTTGGATTTATTGAGAAGGATGTGTGTTCACCTTATTCCTAAGGTTTCTTGGCTTTATGTTTCATATTGAGGATGTTACAATTGATTTGGTCAAGACTGGTTTCTGGATAGTAACTGTGATTCTAGACAGAGAAGGTCTTTGTGTTTTAGGTATATCTTTGTAGCGAAGATATTTTAGATGATACAAGATTACTGGTGGACAACTGACATATGTTGAAGTAATGGGTTGAGTTTGATTGTGGTTTTGGTACTAGTGATGTCAGCTGTGGCATGTATTCTGAAGGAGACCTATTTGCTAGCCGACTTTAGACATCTAGCATGTAAAATAAATTATGAGCGTGGATTGTAGATCTGGAAGCATAATTGATGGATTGTAATTGATGTTTAATTTTTATAGGTACTGTGTGTATCTTATCAAGGGATCAAATAATTATTTGTATATTGTAAATCCTTAATTGGCCAACCTAATTATTTATTTGTGTACTAGGAAAGCTCAACTGGCCGACCTAATGAATTATTGTAAGATGGTATATATGAGTTCTCTTTTCTTTTTGAAAAGATGTGAAAGAGATTGAAAGAAAGAAGAAGTGAATGCTGTGAGGCTTGTTTGGCTATTGGATGTAGAGTAGAGTTTATGAGAAGAGTACTTCATTGGAACTGACCAAGAAAAGATAGTTGCTTTCAGACAGTTCACTATATTGTGCATTTTCTTTATACACTTTTTCAGATTGTAAATCCTTGAGGGTGGCTTTAACCTTCTTTGGGAAATGAGCCTACTATTTCTTTTGACTCCTAAGAGGGTCTGTCTCCTAACAAGGAATATCTATTATAATGTTGTAACAAGCTCCTAACAGAGCTAAATCTTTTAACAGGGATACTATACTCTTAGTACATTATTTGTGGGTGTTAATTCCCACCAGAGTTTTACCTTTGATAGGGTTTCCTTGACAATAAATATTATGTTATGGTGTTGGCATTTTCTTTGTTATTATTTACATTTGCAGATTTGGTTTATAAAGTTTAAAATTTAATAATATATATCACAACTGATTCACCCCCCTCTTAGTTGTCTTGTGGATTGTTATTCCTAACAACATAATCCAAGTAAACTAAAACAAATTTTTATATCAGATTTATAAAAGTCATGTCCATAGCTTTTTGGAATGTGGCTCCTGCATTTGATAAACCAAATGGAATTCTTCTGTATGCCATTGTTCTTCATTTAGTGGTGAAAGATATTTTAAACCGATCTTCTTCTTTTACTAATACTTGATTATAACCAGAATAACCATCTAGAATGGAAAACCTTTTAGAACCAGAGACATACTATGATATTTTTTCCATTGATGGAAGAGGGTGTCTATCTTTCAGAGATGCCCTATTAAGGTCTCTAAAATCCACACACACTCTAATCTCCCCATTTTTCTTTCTTACAGGAACTAGATTTGAAACCCAAGATGTATGTTTGATTGGAAAAATTATTACACTATCCCACATTTTATTCAGCTCCTTAAGAATTAGGGGCTCTAATTTGGGATTAATTGGCCTAGAATTGGGCTCTAATTCAATGGTGTGTTGGGTAAATTGAGGATCAAACCCTTTTAAATTAGCATAATCCCAAGAAAAGACATCACTGAATTCTTTGAATAAAGCAATAGAATTTCCTTATCTTGAGGAGAGTTAACTTTACCAACCTTCAAAAACTTCTCTCTGAATATTTCTAACTCCTCATAATGATCTTCCTTGATGAGTATGCTGGTTTTGTTTTTCTTCAAGTGTTCATCAGAATTAAAGGTGGACTCCACACTGACTACTCCTTTTGGAAGCTTATTTGACTTGATTTGTATGATTTGGTCCTCAAATTTCTAGTTTTCTTTGTTGTCTTTAGAAGATGCAAATACATCTATTTCTACCATAAAACTTAATACTTGTTCATTAGTATTGAAAACTTGCCAATTAACTTTATTATCTAGAATGGATGCCCTAACAACAATCTAAATGTGAGATTGATCAGTATTTACACCTTTATTCTAAGAAATTGTAACTTGAGCACCAATAGCAGCTAATCTATTAGCATGATAGTTTTTATATCTAGATATATAAATGAGGTTGAATACATCAAAATCATCTAGAATATCTGATATTCTTGATTTATACAACTTTAGGAGGTCATTTTTATCAACATTCATACCTCTCACCTGATTCTCCACCAATTAACTATCTCCAAATGCCCTCAAACATTTGATATTTCTCTTTCTTGCCCACTCCAAGCCCTGAATTAATCCTTCATATTCAGCCACATTGTTAGAAAAAGGAAAAGAAAATATGACTGCAACATAATATTTGTCACCATTTGGAGACACAAGCATAACCCCTACACCAGCTCTATCCTTTTTTCTAGATCCATCAAAATATAACTCCCAAATTTGATTAGGCTACATTTTGAATCGACATAATGTGATTTTATCAAATTAGGCATAATAGGGTCATATTCATAAATCATATAATTACCAAAACTAGCATCATAAATAACATTATATTGGTTACCAAAGGCATTTCCAATTTCCCACTCATCCAACAATATATCATGTATGCCTTCTATTTGAGTATAAAAAGTTGGATAATCTTTAAGATCATCAGCATCTATGATCACACAACTAGCATTAATAGGGCTTGGAATATATGGCTCTATGTGATCTTTGGTCAACAATTATGATTTTATAGTCACTTTCGCACCATATTTTGTCCTAAATAGCATGTGAGACCAATCTGATGAGAAGTATGCACCTATCTTTGTTGTAAAATCCCTAGATAAACATAGGGAAAAATAAGGTGGCAGATCCATAACATTTACATCTTGTGGAATAGAGAAATTTGGGCAAGCATGAAGGTTCTAACTTGCATTTTTAATAACACCCAAAGTGTGTAATTATGAACCATCTAACTGAATAACTCCTATATCAAGAGGTTCATACTTCAAATCAAGTAAATCTGCAATCTTCTTGGGCATTACTGTGTTGGTTGCACCACTATCAACCATGCAGTTATGTACTAACTTATTACCAATTATCAAGGACACATAAAAAGGAAGTAGCTTAACATTTGTAACATTCTTACCATCATTTACTGTTGTTCCTTGCACATCTGCAACCCCTAAAATGACCAAAATAGTCCTTGAAGGCTTCTTTATGGCTTGATGTGAACTTGTTGCTCCTTTAGAAAACTCTTAAGTAATTATGGCTAGCCTTGAATGGATAAAGAATCCCACATAGAAATAGAAACATTCATCTTCTTCATATTGTCAACAATATTAAAAGGAACGACAAACTATACATTTTTGGGAGATTTACCAATGATCTTATATGTGTTCTTCTCATGTTGCTCCTTGATTGTAAGAGGGGAGTGTTATTTCAGTATAGAAATAGGAGGGATGGGTGGTGATTGAGTTGTAGAAACAATCTTAGCAGCTGATTGCTCTATTTCTAGAGCTCTCTTCTTGGTTCTAGTGCTTGCTGATACATGTGAATCATTACTCAGCCCTCATAATTCTTCCTCTTTCCAATTGATAAAAGTAGTATCCACATCATCTAGATCTAGTTTTTTTTATTCTCATCAATGGATTCATCTTGTTTTGAATCAATCACAGTTTGAACCATTAGAGCCTGATTAAGCACTGCATTGGTGCACTTTGACTGATTGTGGGGCTGCCCACAAGGATAACAC
The DNA here is from genome assembly GCA_018584345.1 of Thuja plicata. Lineage (NCBI taxonomy): Eukaryota > Viridiplantae > Streptophyta > Pinopsida > Cupressales > Cupressaceae > Thuja > Thuja plicata. The sequence continues at coordinate 1,150,182 of MU226982.1, read as the reverse complement.
CACTCATATTCAGTAGCAAGGTTTTTTTTTTAGGAACAATATCCGTAATATTATTAAGAGGTGCAAGATTGTTAGGTCTATAAGGCCTTGATTTCCAATTCTACCTATTGATATTGCTATCTCCTCAGTATTGTTGCTTATTACCATGGTAAATGGGTTGGTTAGCCTGCTGTGATGAGGAACTAGCAAACTTATTTTGTGTATGGGATATTTGATATCCTTTAGCTTGCTTCCTTTTAAGGTTTACCAACTCATTTCCAAAGGTTTGTAATAAAATTTCAATTTTTTACTGTTGTCTTTTATGCTTTGCAGCTCATTACAAGGGGCAACAAACATCATTTCTTAGCTTTTGGGAGATGGAAAAGGTGTAAGAGGTGGGGTAATCAATGGAATATTAGACTGGTTCTTAGAAAGAAAGGAATAGGTAGCCTAGGAGCTATCTTCCTTGCATGAATAAGACTATTCTCTTCCCTTATTGTAATATCAAAATATTGAGGTAAAGAAGTTCCCCCGTATATTGTATCATAACTGAGATATCACTATTTAGACTCTTAAGGAAGTACAAGAATTCATATTCAGTAGAGGGTCTTACCATGATAGGAATCCTATTCAAATTATTTTTAAAGTGGAGATTTAAATCAATCATCTCTTCTTTTGGAGCCCTTTTCCTATTAGTTAGTTGTTCCACCAAAAAAAGATTATCATATTTATCTTCAAAAAACTTTGACAATTCCTCACCTAGTGCATCCCTTGAAGCAATTGATCCATCTCAGAGAGTTTGGAACCATTCCAATGCTTTTCCCTACAATGATGTATCCAATAGCTTCAAATCTATGTCCTCCTCCACGATGTGATAAACATTGCAAAAAGATGCAACATCTCTAATATGCTCAATATTTGTTGTTTGTCCTTCTCCCGTGAAAGATGGTAACCCTTTCAAGGTTTCCAATGGAATGTTGTTGTGATTGGAAATCCGTAAAGGGATGCACTGATCAAAGGGCACAAATGGCAGCCTTCTAGCCATTCTTGGTTGTGTTTTAGTAGAGCTAGAAGGTTTTGGTTGATCTTCCTCTACTAGTTTTTCAAGAACAACTTGAACTTGGAGTTCTTGAGGACTTTCAAAATATTCTTGGTCTGAATATGGAAATTTAGTGTAGTAGGAGGGAGGATTTGAACTTCTTTTAGACATTTTTCTTGGTCTTCCTGGTTTCCTACCCCTTACTACAGGCTAAAAGGAGAGCTCTTTTGGACCTCTAGGTTCTCTCTGCAATGTTCTTCATCTCTTGATATGTGATAGCTATAAATACTTGAACTCTTTTACACTCCTTGTTTTGATTTTGTTCATGTATTACAAGGATTCCCACCATGTGTGACAAAAGCCATTAAGGACTTGAAATATAACCCTAACTCCAGCATTAGGGCATACTAATATCTCATGGTAACAATGGAAACATTCCAGAGTTGTGGCTGGGATCTGATTAAGATGGAATCTCCAGATTCTATAATGGTTCCTATTAGATTTTGAATATCACCTATGACTGATTTATCTGATTGGGGAAAAAGGAAAGAATGACTAAAACTGAGTAAATGAACTAGAAGGTAATAAACCAAAACTGGATTCAGACTTATCCGAATATTAAATTGGCATCCACAAGACCCACACTACTGAGATTTGTAGTATCATTCTCTATTCAACATATAGGTTGACCTAAAACTCACTATTAGGGTTTGTACCACAAATAGTGATAATGTGTCAACAAACATACAGATTATGCAAAATGTTCTATTTGACAACCTAGAATAAGAATTGGATTAATTCACTAATCTATGCTACAAAACATATTAAACTTAAATGCAGAATTATTGAAAGGGTTGATGACAAAAATCAAAAAATATGTGAATAATAGGAAATTTCTTTATTCTCTTCAAAATTTGCAAATGGTTACATGCAAAGACACAAAAAATGCCAAGGAATAAGTTACATTCACTTGAACACAATCTGCATCAAAACTGAACCTATGGCTACAAAATCTATGCAAAAGGCACAAAGGGACAAGTATGTTTATTAAACCACATTCTCCCTAAATTCTGAACCCCTAAAACTAAGAAGGAAGCCCAAATATATACCCCCTCAAATCCAATTTCTAAAATCCAATGCCATCCAAAAACCCCTTCAAATAAGCTAGAAACCCTAAGTATTATGCATAATTCATACCATATTACATGCCCCTAATGTTGGTATTTTTAAATTACATCTTTTATACACAGTAGCAATATTAAAAAAACTATAACAAACCTAACAATCAATAACCCCACCATATAAAAACCCTAACCCCATCACATATAACTCAAGACATGCATAAAACTGACACCATATCCCTAAGGTCAACATGACCAATACTATGAAAAATGTCTACATCTCTATCGTGGCATAGGCTAGGTTGTGGTGATGTTTTCATGGCATAGGGTACTAGTTATCGTGCACTATAGAGTTCAATGAAAATACTCCTCTAAGAGCGCATTCCAAATTTCACCAAAATTTAGCATTATCCTGGGTCCTCGCATTGCATTTGCATTTGGGGAAAATGTAAGGGCTTTCAAACCCTAATTCATGGTTCCACCCATCCTGCAACTATGACATTGATCTCTATGGTTGGTTGTCAATCTGGAAGTTGACACTGTGATGTGGGAGTTGTTTTGTTGCTGGTTTGAGGTTCACTCTATTGATTTCATTTCATTTCTGGTCGTTATTGTATGTTGAGCACTCATTTTGAGCATGAATCTTGGGATCCAACTGGAAGTTTCTATAAAGATAAAGACTATAGGCTCTTACCATCTAGAGTTATTCCCACTTAATCTTGGGCTCGGTCTACGTTTAGCACTAGAGTACGTGCTTGAAATTGAGTTTCTCTGTTGAAAAATAGAGAGCTCAGGCTGTGAACACTGCGGGCTTTCCATAATTTAGGTTGTATGCCATAATGCATGGCATTATTTCTGTTTTCTTCATCAATCTCATGCTCCACATCATCTCATAACTGCGAGTGAACATAGAGATAAGTAACCTCTATTCTTTGTTTTGCATTTATATGGTTTAAAAAAAATCTTCAGTTGTAGGCTTTAGCTTTGATGTCTCTCCATGATTTTTTGCAATGACTTATGGGTACTTTATTTTCTATTGTTATTGTCGCCTTTTCTTGAACACCCACTTCTAGATAAGTTTATGTTGTGTCTTGGACAACTCAATCTTGTGTTATGCATCTTGGGTTAATTATATATGTTGTTGTTTATGATATATCTTTGCTACCATAATTATGTTGTCACTCCATTGTTGTCCATCATCTTTGTCTTCATGTTGTCTTCTTGGGGTTTCCTTTTTTTGTGTCCATTATCAATAGTGACCATTTTTGTTTCAATATTGCCACTCTTTCTTGGGACCATGGTTTGAAATGAGCTTGAATTTATTCAAAAGATGTTATCTGTATCCATTCATTGACTCTATGCTCTACCTTGCAAAAATGTTAATGACAAGTGTATCAAACTGTCTTTGTGAATCCAGTAAGAAAGTTACTCATAGGGTTCAAGAATAGGCTCGTGACACCCATGAATGACATTGTAAAATAGAGAGCTCAAAACTTGTAAATGAACATTTTCTTCCATTAAGAAAAACTATTATTCATTTGTTGTATGTGCACAACATTAAGAACTAATAATACTGTCTCTATCTTCTTTCTTGAATGTACACTATATTTGATAACTAATAACTACAACATTGATGCCTTGGTAGCAACCCATAACATTATTACTAATACTTTGCACTTTTAAGAACATATTGTTTGATAATCTCATGTGTCTTATGTTGAACATGCATATTCTATTACAAAAATATATATCACTATTATTTGTTTTCATTTTTGAATACACATACTAGTATCTTTAACAACATTAAGATGAACTCTTTATATGATGTCAACAGTGTTTGAATTCTGTATATGCATTTTCTAGTCTGATAACACTGCAATTCAGTTGTTTTGTGTATGCATGTTACTTTATAACAACATTACTATTATTCCTCTTCTCTAAAATATGCACTGTCATTTGATTTCCATATATGCATATTCATTTGATAATAACTAAATGACACTTCTGGTTAGAATATCATTTGTTCTATTGATGCATAACAGTGAAAAACCGAATAAGAGTGATACCTTATCATTTGATTGCAAGAAGCAATTCATCTCCTTCTTTGTACATGCATAGCCTGTCTTGCACATACATCTTCTCAATGCATCAAGATCACCTCATAATAGTATTATTACACTCTACATCTTGGCACCAATGGCATTAAAACTTGTAACATCATGTATCAACTTTGTCTTCCAATGCTACCTATTCCAATTTTGCAGCATCTTTTCTCCCATTGAGCTAAAGAAACATGTATCAACCTTGTACCAACTATTATGAATTGCATCCCCTTTTCTTAGGCATCTTCAAAACCTTGAACTTATAAACTCCTAGCATCTTTTTCCCTTTTTTTTATAATGCATCTTATGAGGTTCTAGCATGGGCTTGTGACACTCACTATACTTTTCTTTGTGATCTACTACTAGTGAACACATAGATCATATTTGTTTTTGCATCTGAATACACTTCTTCTTATTCTATTTGCAAATATCACCAAATCCAACATGTGAGGTTAGTGAAAATGACCAACTGGTCAATTTTTGTGTGTGAGTGCCATTTGTAATGACATTCATGCATGAATATTCATTGATTGATTTCGTTCACTATCTTAACATATTGCTTTTCTGAAAAAGGTTTCTCAGCTAAACGAACTAAGTCCCTTTAATTCAAATATCTGGTTTTACAAACAACAATTATTATATAATGTAGAATGATAACCATAGATAGTAAAAGGTTTCATGGAGTTATGTCCCTTTGATACTATTATTTTTTTGATGTAGATGCATAATTTTTCATTGTATTTATGTTATTTGTAGATGTGTGCAGTTCTAAAAGTTTGATTGTTGTATGTTGTTTTAGGTTTCCGTTGCATTTCTTTGATCCAATTTGGATCTTACACCTTTTCTTTCCATGATGCAGGACATGACCCTAAGACCTAGATGCAAGACATGATGGACTATGACAAAGACATGAAGTTTGGACAAGGCTCAGACAACAAGCTCCCATATCATAGAGTCAAATTTTAGAAGGCAATGCATGGACCCCTACTCATGCTTCTATCATGCGTTCTTTTCTACAATTTCCTCTATGTTTTCAATATGAAAGATGTAATAGGGAAAGAAATTTTTTTTATTACATTCAGTTTGAATCCACAATGTAATGATCAATTATGAATTTGAAAATTGGAATATGATCAATACTTAGAGTGCAATGTAACTAATAATATGAATGCAATAGCAATGTATTTCATCTTCATTAGCTTAATAGTTCTATTAAAGAGGTGTACCTTCATGCAATTTTTTCTTTGTTTATCATTATCATACTGCATGTGTAAAATTAGGGTAACAATTTTGGCAACCTCTGCTAGATGTCTACCTACTAGACATGAACTATATACCTCATTCATTAGGCAATGGAGTCAAAACAAGAACATACAAATGCAAAATTATTGAAATGAAAATGAAACATAAACTAAGACTCATGCAACCTAACTAAGGAATCATGCAACCTCACTAAGGACTCATGCAACCTAACTGACCTTGTGCCTTGAGGGTAGGATATTGAAATTGAAAACCTAAAGACACCTAGTGCTTGACAGCACTTATTGAAATGAAACCTAAGTTAGAAAGTACTAACCCTCAAAGAAAAAATTGAGGAAGATCCCTTTGACTGGGATAGGAAAGATCTATCCATCTTTGGTGGATAGCTAAAAGGAATTTTTCTCTTTACATTCAGTGATGACAATTGGGCCTAACCAAAATTTGTCAAACTTATCATGTTGCCCTGGTCTACTTTTCAGCACATCCCATTTAAGAACTAGGTCACCCTCTTTGAATTCTCTAGGTGTAGCCTTTTTGTCAAAAGACCTCTTAGTTTGATTCTACACTAGCTCAATGGTCTTTAAGGTTGTGCTCCTTTTCTCTTCTAGCTGTAACAACTAAGCAAACGTTATCTTAAGAGGATCTTCCTCTTCAAACAACATCATTTCATCAGATAATTGTAGGGTTGTAAACTCAGTAGAAATTGGTAATGGTGCTTGCTTATCATAAACCAATACATAGGGTGAGCTGCCAGTGATTTTCTTTGGTGTAATTATGTCCAGCCATAGTGGTGCCTTGAGTTTTGAATGCCAATCCATCTTGTTCTCCTATAGAGACCTTTTGATAATCCTTATGAGGTTCTTATTCATAGACTTAGCAAGTCCATTACCCTGAGGGTAATATTTAGATGATGTATTCAGATAGATCTCATTCTTAATAGCCCATTCTGTTATTCTATAACCAACAAAAGCCAATGTATTATCATAAATAATTGATTGAGGTACTCCAAACCTGGTTGTAATGTCCTCATAGAAGTTGAGAACATCAGATCCAGTTGATTCCTTCAATGAAATATCTTTGGTCCATCTTGTAAAGTAGTCCATAGTAGTCAAAATCCATTTGTGACCTGCACTAGGAATAGCATTAATGAGGCCTATAAAGTCCACTACCCACTTGATAAATGGTTGTTCAAGAATGATAGGCTTTAGTGGCAATGCTGCTAGCCTTTATTTTCCTGCAAAAATAACACATTTTTGAGATCTTCTTGCCCAAGAATGGGCATCCTTAAATAAATCAGACCAATAATAACCTACCCTTAATATCTACCAAGCTGTAGTTTTAGGATTAAAGTGTCATCGACATGATCCATCATGAAATTTAGACAAAAATTTTCTTTGATCAACAATAGCAATCCATTTTACCAACATTCCAGAAAAGCATTTTCTATAAAGCATACCATTTATCAAAACATAAGGAACAAAGTGCAATCTGAAATACCTCCTTTTGTCTTTATGAAAATCAGTTGGATATTGTCCAGTTTGGAGAAATCTTCTCATATCAGCCAACCAATTTGTTGGCTGATCATTAAGCATAAGGTTACCTTGAAGTAATAGAACTTCCTCATTGCTTTCATCATATTCTTCTTCTTCCATTTGTGCACACAAACCCTTGCCTCTAACCAGCTTGGTTACATGAATATTAACATCATATTACATAGCTCTTGTGATCCATCCTTCTCTTTTCTCATTTACATCTTTGTTCAACCGAAACTCTTTAATGCTAGGATGTGCAACCATTAGATGAACTTTATGTTTAGTCACCAGATGTTTAAACTTCTTTAAAGATTTGATAATAGAAAGTATATGCTTCTCAAAAAAACTATACCTTTGTTCATAGTCATCCATTCCTTTGCTAAAAAAGGAAACCAACTATTCTAGATTGTCATCATTTTTCTGCACCAACATAGCTGAAATAGTATCATAGCTTCCATAAGCATATATGATAAAATATTTAGAAAAATTAGGGTTAGATAATGTAGGAGATGATGATACGGCTTGTTTGATCTGTTCAAAACTTGACTTTCCCTCCTTAGTCCAACTAATAGACACATTCTTTTTCAACATTTTAGTTAAGGGCTTTAATGAATTAGCAATGTCTGGAATAAAGTGTCTTACAAAGTTAATTCTGCCAATAAAGCTTTGCAACCCCTTTTTGTGGTTTAGAAAAGTTAAATCCAAAATTGCATAGATTCTTTTAGGATCTATTGTTGTACCCTCCTTTGACACTTGATACCCTAAAAGTTTACCTTCATGGACAACAAAAACTAATTTTTTTTGGATTGAGAGATTCCAAACTCTCTGCATCTTTGAAGCACTTTCCTTAAATGGCCTATATCCTGATCTGCAATCTTGTTGTAAATAGTAACATCATCCAAGTAAACCAAAACAAATTTGTACATTCATATTTTTAAAATCCATGTCCATAGCTTTTTGGAATGTGGCTCTTGCAGTTGATAAACCAAATGACATTATTTTGTATGCCATTTTTCCCCATTTAGTGGTGAAAGATGTTTTAAACTTATCTTCTTCTCTAACTAATACTTGATTATAGCTAGAATAACCATCTAGAAGGGAAAACCTTTCAGAACCAGAGACATACTGCAATATTTTTTCAATGGATGGAAGAGGGTGTCTATCTTTCAGAGATTCCCTATTAACATCTCTAAACTCCACACACACAATCTAATCTCCCCATTTTTATTCCTTACAGGAACTAGATTTGAAACCCAAGATGTATGTTTGATTAGAAAAATTATTCCACTATCCAGCAGTTTATTTAGCTCCTTAAGAATTAGGGGATCTAATTCAGGATTAATTGGCCATTAAATTTGCTTGATTGGCCTGGAATTGGGGTCTAGTTCAATGGTGTGTTGGGTCAGTTGAGGATAAAACCCTTTTCAATCACCATAATCCCAAGCCAAGAAATCACTGAGTTCTTTGAATAAATCAATAAGAAGCTCCTTATCTTGAGGAGAGTTAACTTTAGCAACCTTTAAAAACTTGTCTCTCAATATTTGTAACTCATCATAATGATCTTCCTTGATGAGTATGATGGTTTCTTTCTTCTTGAACTGATCATCATAAAAATATGGACTCCAAATTGACAAGTCCTTTTGGAATCTTATTTGACTTGACTTTTATGATCTGGTCCTCAAATTTCTATTTTTCTTTGTTGTCTTTAGAAGCTGCAAATATATCTGTTTCTACCATAAAACTTAAGATTTGTTAATCAATATTGAAAAATTTCCAATTATCTTCATTATCTATAATGGATGGCCTAACAACAATTTGAATGTGATATTGATTAGTATTTACACCTTTATTCTCAAGAATTATAACTTGAGCACCAATAGCAACTAATCTATCAGCATGCTAGTTTTTTTTCTAGATACAGAAATCAGGTTGACTGGATCAAAATCATCTAGAATATCTGATATTATGGATTTATACAACTTTAGGAGGTCATTTTTAATAGCATTCAAATCTCTCACTTGATTGAACACCAATTCACTATCTCCAAATGCCCTCAAACATTTGATATTTCTCTTTCTTGCCCACTCCAAGCCCTGAATTAGTCCTTCATATTCAGCCACATTGTTAAAACAAGGAAAAGATAATCTAAATGTAGCATAATATTTTTCACCATTTGCAGACACGAGCATAACCCCTACACCAGCTCCATCCTTTTTTCTAGATCTATCAAAATATAACTCCCAAAGCTGATTAGGCATTCTAAATCAACATCATGTGATTAAATCAAATTAGGCATAACAGGGCCAGATTTAGAAATCATATAATTACCAAAACCAACATCATAAATAATACTATCTTGGTTACCAAAGGCATTTCTAGTTCCCACTCTTCCAAAAATAAATTACGTATGCCTTCTATTTCAGTATCAGAAGTTGGATAATCTTTAAGATCATCAGCATCTATGATCACACAACTAGCATTAATAGGGCTTGGAATATATGTCTCTATGTGATCTTTGGTCAAAAATTCTAATTTTATGGTCACTTTTGCACCATATCTTGTCCTAAATAGCATGTGAGACAAATCTGATGAGAACAATCCACCTATCTTTGTTGTAAAATACCTAGATAAACATAAGGCAATATAAGGAGGCAGATCTATAACATAGATATCTTGTGGAATAGAGAAATTTTGGCAATCAAGAAGGGTAAAACTTGCATTTTTAACAATACCTAAAGTATGGACTGATGAAACATCTAACTAAATAACACCTTTATCAAGAGGTTCATACTTCAAATTAAGTAAATTTTTAATCTTCTTAGGCATTATTGTGGTGGTTACTCCACTATCAACCATGTAGTTATGTACTAACTTATTACCAATTATCAAGGACACATAAAAAGGAAGTGGCTTAACATTTGTAACTTTCTTACCATCCTTTACTATTTTTCCTTGCACATCTGTAGCCCCTGAAATGACCAAAAAATTCTTGAAGGCTTCTTTAGGGATTGTTGAGAACTTTCTTCTCCTTTAACAACTCTTCCTTAAGTAATTATTCCCGCCCTAGAATGGCTAAAGAATCCCACATAGAAATAGAAACATTCATCTTCTTCATATTGTCAACAATATTACAAGGCACAACAAACTACACCTTTTTGGAGATTTACCAATGATTTGATATGTGTGCTTCTGATGCTGCCCCTTGATTGTAACAGAGGAGTGTTCTTTTAGTATAGAAACATGAGGGATGGGTGCTGATTGAGTTGTAGTAGAAATCCTAGCAGCTGATTGCTCTGTTTCTAGAGCTCTCTTCTTGGCTCTAGTGTTTGTTGATACAGGTGAATCACTACTCACCCCATAGAATTATTCATCTTTCAAATTGAGAAAAGTAGTATCCAGAGTATCTAGATCTGTTTGTTGTTGAGTTTCATAAATGAATGAATCTTTTTGTGAATCAATCACAATTTGAACCATTAGAGCCTGATTAAGCACTCCATTAGTGCAATTTGACTAATTGTGGGGCTGCTCACAAGGATAACACCCCTCATATTAAACAAAAAGGTTATTTTTTTAGCAAAAATATCCCTAACAACATTATGAGGTGTAGGATTGTAAGGTCTATAAGGACTTTAATTCCAATTCTTCCTATTGGTATTGCTATTTCCTTAGTACTACTGCTTATTACCTTGGTAAATTGGTTGGTTAGGTTGTTGTGATCAGGAACTAGAAAATTGTTTTTGTGTATGGGCTATTGGATTTCCTTAATATATCTACCTCTTAAGGTTTACCAACTCATTTCCAAAGGTTTGTAATAAACTTTCAATTTTTTGCGGGCTATCTTTTTACCAACATTCCAGAAAAGCATTTTCTATAAAGCATACCATTTATCAAAACATAAGGAACAAAGTGAAATCTAAAATACCTCCTTTTGTCTTTATCAAAATTAGTTGGATATTGTCCAGTTTGGAGAAATCTTCTCATATCAGCCAACCAATTTGTTGTTTGATCATTAAGCATAAGGTTACCTTGAAGTAATAGAACTTCCTCATTGCTTTCATCATCTTCTTCTTCTTCCATTTGTGCACACAAACCCCTGCCTCTAACCAGCTTGGTTACATGAATATTAACATCATATTACATAGCTCTTGTGATCCATCCTTCTGTTTTCTCATTTACATCTTTGTTCAACTGAAACTCTTTAATGCTAGAATGTGCAACCATTAGATGAACTTTATGTTTAGTCACCAGATGTTTAAACCTCTTTAAAGATTTGATAATAGAAAGTACAAGCTTCTCAAAGAAACTATACCTTTGTTCATAGTCATCCATTCCTTTGCTAAAAAGGAAACCAACTATTCTAGATTGCCATCATTTTTCTGCACCAACATAGCTGAAACAGTATCATAGCTTCCATAAGCATATATGATAAAATCTTTAGAAAAAGCAGGGTTAGATAATGTAGGAGATGATGATACGGCTTGTTTGATTTGTTCAAAACTTGACTTTCCCTCCTTAGTCCAACTAATAGACACATTCTTTTTCAACATTGTAGTTAAGGGCTTTAATGAATTAGAAATGTCTGGAATAAAGTGTCTTACAAAGTTAATTCTGCCAATAAAGCTTTGCAACCCCTTTTTGTGGTTTGGCAAAGTTAAATCCAGAATTGCATAGATTCTTTTAGGATCTATTGTTGTACCCTCCTTTGACACTTGATACCCTAAAAGTTTACCTTCATGGACAACAAAAACTAATTTTTTTTGGATTGAGATATTCCAAACTCTCTGCATCTTTGAAGCACTTTCCTTAAATGGCCTATATGTTGATCTGCAATCTTGTTGTAAATAGTAACATCATCCAAGTAAACCAAAACAAATTTGTACATTCAGATTTTTGAAATCCATGTCCATAGCTTTTTGGAATGTGGCTCTTGCAGTTGATAAACCAAATGACATTATTTTGTATGCCATTTTTCCCCATTTAGTGGTGAAAGATGTTTTAAACTTATCTTCTTCTCTTACTAATACTTGATTATAACTAGAATAACCATCTAGAAGGGAAAACCTTTCAGAACCAGAGACATATTGCAATATTTTTTCCATGGATGGAAGAGGGTGTCTATCTTTTAGAGATTCCCTATTAATGTCTCTAAACTCCACACACACAATCTAATCTCCCCATTTTTATTCCTTACAGGAACTAGATTTGAAACCCAAGATGTATGTTTGATTAGAAAAATTATTCCACTATCCAGCAGTTTATTTAGCTCCTTAAGAATTAGGGGATCTAATTCAGGATTAATTGGCCATTAAATTTGCTTGATTGGCCTGGAATTGGGGTCTAGTTCAATGGTGTGTTGGGTCAGTTGAGGATAAAACCCTTTTCAATCACCATAATCCCAAGCCAAGAAATCACTGAGTTCTTTGAATAAATCAATAAGAAGCTCCTTATCTTGAGGAGAGTTAACTTTAGCAACCTTTAAAAACTTGTCTCTCAATATTTGTAACTCATCATAATGATCTTCCTTGATGAGTATGATGGTTTCTTTCTTCTTGAACTGATCATCATAAAAATATGGACTCCAAATTGACAAGTCCTTTTGGAATCTTATTTGACTTGACTTTTATGATCTGGTCCTCAAATTTCTATTTTTCTTTGTTGTCTTTAGAAGCTGCAAATATATCTGTTTCTACCATAAAACTTAAGATTTGTTAATCAATATTGAAAAATTTCCAATTATCTTCATTATCTATAATGGATGGCCTAACAACAATTTGAATGTGATATTGATTAGTATTTACACCTTTATTCTCAAGAATTATAACTTGAGCACCAATAGCAACTAATCTATCAGCATGCTAGTTTTTTTTCTAGATACAGAAATCAGGTTGACTGGATCAAAATCATCTAGAATATCTGATATTATGGATTTATACAACTTTAGGAGGTCATTTTTAATAGCATTCAAATCTCTCACTTGATTGAACACCAATTCACTATCTCCAAATGCCCTCAAACATTTGATATTTCTCTTTCTTGCCCACTCCAAGCCCTGAATTAGTCCTTCATATTCAGCCACATTGTTAAAACAAGGAAAAGATAATCTAAATGTAGCATAATATTTTTCACCATTTGCAGACACGAGCATAACCCCTACACCAGCTCCATCCTTTTTTCTAGATCTATCAAAATATAACTCCCAAAGCTGATTAGGCATTCTAAATCAACATCATGTGATTAAATCAAATTAGGCATAACAGGGCCAGATTTAGAAATCATATAATTACCAAAACCAACATCATAAATAATACTATCTTGGTTACCAAAGGCATTTCTAGTTCCCACTCTTCCAAAAATAAATTACGTATGCCTTCTATTTCAGTATCAGAAGTTGGATAATCTTTAAGATCATCAGCATCTATGATCACACAACTAGCATTAATAGGGCTTGGAATATATGTCTCTATGTGATCTTTGGTCAAAAATTCTAATTTTATGGTCACTTTTGCACCATATCTTGTCCTAAATAGCATGTGAGACAAATCTGATGAGAACAATCCACCTATCTTTGTTGTAAAATACCTAGATAAACATAAGGCAATATAAGGAGGCAGATCTATAACATAGATATCTTGTGGAATAGAGAAATTTTGGCAATCAAGAAGGGTAAAACTTGCATTTTTAACAATACCTAAAGTATGGACTGATGAAACATCTAACTAAATAACACCTTTATCAAGAGGTTCATACTTCAAATTAAGTAAATTTTTAATCTTCTTAGGCATTATTGTGGTGGTTACTCCACTATCAACCATGTAGTTATGTACTAACTTATTACCAATTATCAAGGACACATAAAAAGGAAGTGGCTTAACATTTGTAACTTTCTTACCATCCTTTACTATTTTTCCTTGCACATCTGTAGCCCCTGAAATGACCAAAAAATTCTTGAAGGCTTCTTTAGGGATTGTTGAGAACTTTCTTCTCCTTTAACAACTCTTCCTTAAGTAATTATTCCCGCCCTAGAATGGCTAAAGAATCCCACATAGAAATAGAAACATTCATCTTCTTCATATTGTCAACAATATTACAAGGCACAACAAACTACACCTTTTTGGAGATTTACCAATGATTTGATATGTGTGCTTCTGATGCTGCCCCTTGATTGTAACAGAGGAGTGTTCTTTTAGTATAGAAACATGAGGGATGGGTGCTGATTGAGTTGTAGTAGAAATCCTAGCAGCTGATTGCTCTGTTTCTAGAGCTCTCTTCTTGGCTCTAGTGTTTGTTGATACAGGTGAATCACTACTCACCCCATAGAATTATTCATCTTTCAAATTGAGAAAAGTAGTATCCAGAGTATCTAGATCTGTTTGTTGTTGAGTTTCATAAATGAATGAATCTTTTTGTGAATCAATCACAATTTGAACCATTAGAGCCTGATTAAGCACTCCATTAGTGCAATTTGACTAATTGTGGGGCTGCTCACAAGGATAACACCCCTCATATTAAACAAAAAGGTTATTTTTTTAGCAAAAATATCCCTAACAACATTATGAGGTGTAGGATTGTAAGGTCTATAAGGACTTTAATTCCAATTCTTCCTATTGGTATTGCTATTTCCTTAGTACTACTGCTTATTACCTTGGTAAATTGGTTGGTTAGGTTGTTGTGATCAGGAACTAGAAAATTGTTTTTGTGTATGGGCTATTGGATTTCCTTAATATATCTACCTCTTAAGGTTTACCAACTCATTTCCAAAGGTTTTTAATAAACTTTCAATTTTTTGCGGGCTATCTTTTATACTTTGCAGCTTATTAGAAGGGGCAGCAAGCATCATTTCTTGGCTTTTGGGAGATGGTAAAGGTACAAGAGGTGGGGTAATTAGTGGAATATTGGACTGGATGCTTGGAAAGAAAGGCATATGTGTCCTAGAAGATATCTTCCTTTCCTAAAAAAGACTATTCTATGCCCTTATTTCAATATCAAAAGCTTGAGGTAAAGAAGTTCCCCCATAAATTGGATCATAACTGAGATGTCACTATTCAGACTCTTAAGGAAATACAAGAATGCATATTCAACAGAGGCTCTTAGAGTGACATGAATCCTATTTCAAGTCTTTTGAAAGCAGAGATTGAAATCAATCATGTCTTCTTATGGAGCCCTTTTGACAGTAGTTAGTTGTTCCACCATAGAAAGATTATCAGATTTATCTTCAAAAAACTTTGACAATTCCTCACCTAGTGCATCTGATGAATAAATTGATCCAACTTGGAGAGTTCAGAACCATTCCAATTCTTTTCCTTTTAATGATGCAGCCAATAGCTTCAAAGCTACATCCTCCTTAGTGATGTGATGAACATTGGAAAGAGATGCAACATCTCTAATATCCTCAATATCTCTTGTTTGTCCTTCTCTTGTGAAAGATGGTAACCCTTTCAAGGCTGCCAATGGAATGTTGTTGTGATAGGAAATCCTTAAAGGGCATCCTTGATCAAAGGGAACAAATGGAAGTCTTCTATCCATTCTTGGTGGTGTTGTAGTAGAACTAGAAGGTGTTGGTTGATCTTCCTCTACTAGTTGTTCAAGAACAAATTGAACTTGAAGTACTGGAGGAATTTCAAAAGATTCTTGATCTGAATATGGAAATTCAATGTAGTAGGAGGGAGGAGATAAACTTCTTTCAGACCTTATTTTTCTTGGTCTTCCTGGTTTCCTACACATTACTACAGGCTTAAAGGAGATCTCTTTAAGACCTCTAGGTTCTCTCTGCAAAGTTCTTCCTCTCCTAGTATGTGATAGTTGTAAAAACTCATACTCTTTTACATTCCTTGTTTGGATTCTATTCATTTATTACAAGGAGTCCCAACGGGCATGCCAAAAATTGTTAAGGCCTTGAAATATCACCCTAACTCAGGCATTAGGGTATACTAATATCTCAGGATAACAATGGAAACCTTCATGAGTTGTCGGTGTACTCTGATTAAGAAGGAATCTCTAGATTCTAGGTCAATTCCTATTGGATTTGGAATATCACCTATGACTTATTTTTTTGATTGGGGAAAAAGGAAAGAATGACTAAAACTGAGTGAATGAACTAGAAGGTGATTCACCAAAACTTGATTCATACTTATCTAAGCTTTAAATCAGCATCCATAAGACACACACTACTGAGATTTGCAATAACATTCACTATTCAACATATAGGTTGACCTAAAACTCACTATTAGGGTTTGTACCAAAAACAATGATAATCTACCAAACAAACATATAGATTCTGCAAAAGGTTCTACTTGACAACCTAGAATGGGAATTGGATTAATTCACTAATTTATAATGTAAAACATATTACACTTAAATAAAGGAATGTTGAAAGGATTGATGAAAAAACTCAAAAAATATGTGAATAATGGGAACTCTCTTTATTCTCTTCAAAATTTGAAAATGGTTACATGCAAAGACACAAAATATGCCAAGGAATTAATTACATTCACTTGAACACAATCTACATAAAAAATGAGCCTACGGCTAAAAAATGCATGCAAAAGGTACAAAGGAACATGTATGTTCACTAAAATGCCTTCTCCCTAAATTTAGAACCCCTAAAACTGAGAAGGAAGCTCAAATATATACCCCCTCAAAGCCAATTTCAAAAATCCAATGCCCTCCAAAAACACCTTCTAATCAGCTAGAAACCCTAAGTATAAGGCATAATTCATGCCATATTACATGCCCCTAATGTTGGTATTTTTAAATTACATCTTTTATACACACTACCAATATTAAAAAACCTATAACAAACCTAATAATCAACAAACCCACAATATAAAAACCCTAACCCCATTACATATAACTCAAGACATGCATAAAACCGACACCATATCCCTAAGGTCAACATGACCAATACTATGCTAAATGTCTACATCTCTGTCATGGCATAGGCTAGGGTGTGGTGATGTTGTCGTGGCATAGGCTACTGGCTATCGTGCATTGCAGAGTTCAATGCAGTTACTCCTCTGACACTGGATTCTAATTTCACAAAAACTTTGCATTATCCTGGGTCCTCGCATTGCATTTGCATTTTGGGGAAGATTTAAGGGTTTTGAAACCCTAATTCATGGTGCCACCCATGCTGCAACTGTGACATTGATTTTGGTTTTTTTACTACTTCTCTATGCTTGGTTGTCAATCCGGAAGTTGACACTGTGATGTGGTAGTTGTGTTGTTTTTGGTTGGAAGTTCACTTTGTTGATTTCATTTCATTTTTTGCCGTGATTGTATGTCGAGCACTCATTTTGAGCATGAATCTTGGGCTCCAACTAGAGGTTTCTATAAAGATAAATAGCTTGGGCTCTTACCATCTAGAGTTATTCCCACTTAATCTAGGGCTCGGTCTGTGTTTAGCACTAGAATGTGTGCTCAAAATGGAGTTGTTGTGTTGAAAAATAGAGAGATCAAGCTGTGAACACCGCACGATTTCCATTATTTTGGTTTTATGCCATAATGCATGGTGTTGTTTTTGTTTGTCTTCATAAAGCTTGGGCTCCACATCATCTCATCACTACGAGTGAACTTAGAGATAAGTAGCCTCTATTCTCCATTTTTCATTTACATGATTTAAAAAAATCTTGAGTTATAGGCTTTAGCTTTTATACCTCTCCATGATTTCTTGCAATGACTTCTGGGTACTTTATTTTCTAATGTTATTGTCTCGTTTGCTTGAACACCCACTATTAGATAATTTTTTTTTGTGGATCTGACAACTTGAGCTTGTATTATGCATCTTGGGGTAATTATATCTATTGTTGTTTATAATATATCTCTACTACCATAATTATGTTTTCGCTCCATTGTTTTCCATCATCTTTGTCTTCATGTTGTCTTCTTGGGGTTTCCTTTTGTTTGTGTCCAATGTCGATAGTTACCATTTTTCTTTGAATATTACCACTCTTTGTTGGGACCATGGTTTTAAATGAGCTTGACTTTATTCAAAAGATGTTGTCTATATCCATTCATTGACTCTATGCTCCACCTTGCAAAAATGGTAATGACAAGTGCATCAAACTATCTTTGTGACTCTAGTAAGAAAGTTACTCATAGGGTTCGAGCACGGGCTCATGACACCCATGAACGACATTGTAAAACAGAGAGCTTGAAACTTGAAAATGTATATTTTCTTCCATTAAGAAATTTTTTTATTTCATTTGTTGTATGTGCACACGATTAACAACTGATAATATTTTTTCTATCTTCTTTCTTGAATGTACATTGTATTTGATAACAAATAACAACAATATTAATGCCTTTGTAGCAACCCATAATGGTATTACTAATACTTTACACTTTAAGAACACACTATTTTCTCATCTCATGTGTCTTCTATTGAAAAAGCATATTTTATTGCAAAAATATATATTACTTTTATTTGTTCTCATTCTTGAATAAGCATACCAGTATCTTTAACATCATTAAGATGAACTCTTTATATGATGTTAACAGTGTTTGAATTATGTATATACATTTTCCAGTCTGATAACACTACAATTTAGTTCTTTTGTGTATGCATGTTACTTTATAATAGCATTACTGTTATTCCTCTTCTCCACAATATGCACTGTTATTTGATTTATATGTATGCATATTCATTTGATAATAACTAAATCACACTTCTGGTTAGAATATCATTTGTTATGTTGATGCATAAGAGTAATCAACTTTTTTCAAACATCATTGCAATTGATCTTAATTGTGAAAAACCAAATAACAGTGATGCCTTATCATTTGATTGCAAGAAGAAATTCATCTCCTTCTTTGTACATGCACATCCTATCTTGCACATACATCTTCTCATTGCATTAAGATCATCTCATAACAGCAGTACTGCACTCTACATCTTTGAATGAATGGAATTAAAACTTGTAACAACATGTATCAACTTTGTCTTCCAATGCTACCTATCCCAATTTTGTGGTATCTTTTATCCCATTTAGCTGAAGCAACATGTATCAACCTTGTACCAACTATTATGAATTGCATCCCCTTTTCTTTTGCATCTTCCAATCCTTGAACTTATCAACTCCTAGCATATTTTTCCATTTTTTAAAAATCATCTTATGAGGTTTGAGCACGGGCTCCTAACACTCACTGCACTTTTCTTTTTCATCTCCTACTAGTGAACACATAGATCATATTTATTTATGCATCTGAATACACTTCTACTTATTATGTTTGCAAACATCACCAGATATAACATGTTAGGTTAGTGAACATGACCAACTGGTCAATTTTTGTGTGTGAGTGCCATGTATAATGAAATTAATGCATGAAGAATCTTTTAGGTTTCCATTGCATTTCTTAGATCTAATTTGGATCTAACACCTTTTCTATCCATGATGCAGGATAGGACCCTAAGACCTAGATGCAGGACATGATGGACTATGACAAAGACATGATGTTTGGAAAAAGCTATGACAACTAGCTCCCATATCATAGAGTCGGCTTTTAGAAGGCAATGCATGGACCGCTACCCATGCTTCTATCATGCTTTATTTTCTTAAATTTCATCTTAGTTTTCAATATGAAAGATGTAATATGGAAAGAACATTTGTTTATTACATTCAGTTTGAATGCACAATATAATGATCAATTATGAATTTGAAAATTGGAATATGATACATACTTAGAGTACAATGTAACTAATAATATGAATGCAATAGTAATGTATTTCATCTTCATTAGTTGAACAATAATTTTAAAGAGGTGTTCCTTCATGCTATTTGGTTTGTTTATGATTATCATACTGCATTTGTAAAATTAGGGTAACAATCATTATTGAATGCTAATATACATAATATTGTATTTTTCCTAAGAGAAGAAATTATAGAAAGGTTTATTTTTTTTAAGTATGTTAAATTGAATTAAGGAACAAGGATTAAAATATTAAAACCTTAAGAGGATTAGGAAAAGAATACATATGTTATGGAAAAAGAGAAATAAACAAGTGAGAAGTGGGCATGGGGTGAATCAATTGTCCCAAAAGTTATGCAACTTCATAAAACTTTAACCTTATTGTTAGATCTGGTAATTAAGCATGAAAGGATAGATCAACCACACAACATGAACACAGATAACACTGATATTTTTTGAGTGGAAACTCAGTCAAAGGAAAAACCATGGCAGAGATGAACCCACAAGATGATATACTATGTTAGAAGCATTATACCCTATTAGGAGTATTACAATGGGAATGCACCTGCATTTAGGCACACTTCCTAGAGCTCACTACTCAAAATAAAAATAATTACTGCCCATGGAAGGCTCACTACCTTAATATAAATTTGGATTACATCCACAAATCATTAATTATACAATAGCATCTTTGTCATTCCTGGATTAGTTCTATTGAAGCACAGAAATAACATTATTTTCCACACCTATTCACTAGCTTAACAAGAAGTATACATTTAGGTCACTCACATGTCTCTCTCATCCATGACCACAACCACACTCAAATAAAAATTCATTACAATTATTTATACATGTCATCAACCTTGGAAGAATCAACATGGTTGGCTCAACACTCTCCACCAAATTACAAAAATATAACCATGAATAATACAATAATAAATGCAGACCAAGTAATATCAGTTAAGACATCACACACCAAAATTTTCATCAGAGTATGAAATGCCTCCAAGAATTATGTCTCAAAAATCTGCAATACACTACCATCATCACGTCGGCCAAGAACATGAAGAACACCAATACAATGACTAAAATAAAAAAATGCGAGCATAATGACCAATGTAGAGAAGAAAAAAGAAGAAGCAAACAATCTAGAAATATCCACAAGCATCATGAATTACCATAGCAATATCCACGCCAGCACAAATTTTGAAATTATCAGTATCTTCATACTATCACTCAGGAATACTAACAACAACAACAACTGCCAACCATGAAAAATAACTTTTGAACCTCTGATTCATGAACCAATTGAATTGTGGACACACATCAATGTCTGAAACATGTTACCAGATCTAAAAAGAAAAATATTACAATGGAGAGAAATGTAGATCAAAATATTGCCACTTTGTCACCTCCGAACAACTAAAAATTAGTTAGAACTTAGATACACATAACTTACTTAATCATTCATGTGGACCTTTGAAATTTGAATAGGAATCAATCACATAAATTCACAACACACTTTGAAATTCAAAAACTCTAAAATTCAATATACATGCTACACTAAATAAATAAAATCGCCAAACTTCTTTACAACACTATCACAAATCGAGAAATATGTTGACATCAATAACAAAACATGAATGACAACACAACTCAAGCAAATATTTTCATATTATTCCAATAATCTCCCCCTTTGGAATTAAAAGGAACATATGATGTGAAAAATAATCAATGTTAAAGATTTGTGAAGTTGCGTAAGTTGTCTGATACCCTATTTCCATCAATTAGTATCAGAGTTTAGTCATAGATTCGAATCTCATCCATGAGTGATGCAGGCTTGTGGTGAATGGTGTTGGGGGGAATTGTTGGGAGTGTTCTAGCATCTCTCCTGAAATACATGACATGGTTTAATTTCTTCTTGTGGATTCTATAAGTCTAGTGGTTGTAGTAGGCATTGGCAGACTAATCTTTTGGTTCAATGACAACCCCACTTGTCACAATATCCTTCATGTTTAAATTGACTTTTCAAATTTTAATATATGCTTAATATTTGTGACATTTTAAAAAGTTTAACCTGCTATGGATCATATTCATGGTGAATATTAAAATTGTCTAAATATTAGAATCAAACTTATTCATAAATGTTAGTTTCTAAACACATCAAATGTATTTTTTTAAATAACTAAATAGTGATCTTAGAGGAGTGCTTTGCCCAAGTCTAGGTCATTGGTCTAGTTCTAAGATAAGGTAGGGCTCCATAGACTTGTCTATTTCTACTTACTCACCCAT
>MU226982.1:1111390-1127914 GCA_018584345.1 Thuja plicata | reverse complement strand
GATTGAAGAATATGAATGTGCTTTATAATTCATACAATTTTATAAGAAGAGATGGAGTGAAAAAGTGATAGAGTAGAAGTAGAAAATTAAACCAATGCATTTGAAGAGCACACTTGTGTAGGTTGTATAGTGCACGGGGATGAAAATATGCTTTAAGGGATAGCATAGAAACAAAGTCATATCCATAGTTAATGGATCCATAATTTTATCTGGACAAAAAGAAAGGGGGATCAAAAGAGTAAATAGAAGAATATAATGACAAAGAATAAGGGGAAGCATGTAGAAATGGTAAAAAAAAAAAGAAGAAAGTTATACATCGTGTAGAAGGTTTAGACGACAAAATGGAGTATGATAGTATTAAAATAAATAAACCCGCAAAGTTCTAGGATTGTAATTTTGCTATAAATATCATTATTCAATGCCAAAATTGGAAATATTTTGTTTTCCCAAGAGGAGCAATTATATAAAATGATTTTTCTATGAATGTGCTAAATTGAATTAAGGAAATGTGGTCAAAATAATTGTAAATAATATACAATTGTTCATAAAATGAAGACAACTATATTGTAAGATAATGGACTGTTACCTTTTATAGATATATCAATTCTTATTGTAGAGAAGAATACAAAATTTGATGAGTCACATAAGTATTTTTACAAGTTGCATATTTTATATATACAAATTAAATTTATCAACAACTTAGTTATCTTATATTATGATGAACAATTCAAATCTTTTTCTCATACTTGTTATTAATTCCCTCTATTTTCCCTATATGTAGTTTCCTTTATTTTGTCTCTACAATCATATTCTTAGTTCAATAAAAAAATTATATTTAATTTATAACATCTTTATTATGAATTTTTCTAGAAATTAGAATTTTTAGAGAACTTAAAAATAAATATCACTAGTGTCAAAAGAATACGAATGATCATAATTGGGTAGTTTGCAATATGTAGTCTCTTATATATCAATTTAAAACAATTTTATAAAAATGAACAAAAATATTAATCAATAAAACATTTCACTGAAAATGATGATCTTTTAAAATTGTTTGATTAAGTCAATTGGGAAAGGGCCCAAACATATAACATAAACCAACAAAAATAACCAAAAGCAAGAACCAAAAGATAGAGAAACTAAATTTTTTATACTAAAATAAGAAACTATAAAAAATAAATCCTCAACAAAAATACATTAATATGACTAATAATTGATCCCAATTTTATAAAGATATTTTCAAAGAATTACAAAACTAATATATTACTAAACTTCATATCATCTTTTAAAATAGAAGTTAGGATAAACAAAATCTAGTTCATTCATAAATTCAAGCTTTGAAAAATGCTCTAGATGTCGTTCTTGTGTATTTCTTATGTAGCCACTTTATCCATTGCTAACCCCCCTCTTGATTATTTAAAATATTGTTCTTTTGCAGTATAAAATGGTCTGTAGGTGCTGATATAAAGAGAATACATTTGAAGATTTTATTACAGTAAATTTGGAGACACTAAATTTTATAAATGGATAGTAACTTAACAAAGGTTTTGTAAAATACCTCTGATGTGAGACCACCATTCTCTTTTCAACATATACCTGATGTCCAGAGATGATAATAGGAGATGTCTATTAAATAATATGAAAACTTCCCAGCCCATTATACATCAGTGTAAACTTTCAGTTCAAACTTCCCTTCCCTTTTATACCATAGTCCATAATCTTCAGTGTTCTTTAGATATCTACAAAAAAAAATTATAACAGTCATATGTGATTGTCCAGGATTAGTAGAAAATCTTGCAATAATTCCAGCTGCGTGTGGTATGTCTGGTCTTGTGTGTACAACATACATCAACTTTCCAATCATAGATCTATACAAAGTATGATTTACCATAGGTGTCTTATCTTGTTTTGTTAGTTAGCATCCTATCACCATAGGTGTTTCGACTGGTTTTCATTCTTCCATTATGAATGTCTTCAATACTTCCTTGATGTATTTTTATTGATTAATGTAGCTACCTACAGTATTTTGTACAAACTAAGAAAAATTTTGATCTCTTAAAACATTGACATTTCAAATTCCTTCCTCATTTCATTAGCAAATGAAGTGCATAGGTTATCATTACCTCAAAATATAATATCATCAACAAAAATTTCAGCAATAACAGTCTTATCATCATTTCCTCCTTTCAAATTCAATTTTTTTTATCACTTGTTCTAATAAATCTAATACTTATTACATAGGAGTGTAGTCTTTCATACCATGCTCTCGTTTCTTGTTTCAATCCATATAAATATTTGTGTAACTTACATACCATGTTTGTCTGATCAGGATCAAAAAATCCTTTAGGTTGTTCAATGTATACCTCTTCTTCCAGTATTCCATTCAAAAATGTAGAATTAACATCCATCTGATATACTTTGAATCCTTTATATGCAGCATATGCAAGTATTATTCTAACTCCTTCAAGTCTAGTAATAGGTGCAAAAGTTTCTACATAGTCAATCCCTTCTTCTTGTGCATATCCTTTGCAAAATAATATTTCCTTATTTACGGTTACATCTCAATTCTTATTTAATTTGTTTCTGAATATCCATTTGGTACCAATGATATTCTTATCCCTCAGTCTTGGTATTAATGTCCATGTCTTGTTTTTTGTATCTTCTTAATTTCCTCATTCATTGAAGTAATCCATTCTTCATTCTCTAGTGCATCTCTAACATTCTTAGGCTCAAATTCACAAATTAAAAATGTGTTTTCTTTCAACTTACTTCTTGTCATCATGCCAGCTCTTTTATCTCCAATAATATGTTTTTGTGGATGATGTCTTCTCACATATTTAGCAAGTACAGGTTCAAATCTTTGTTCTTGATTATCTATTGTAATCTTCCAGTTCTTTCATCCTTTCCTCATCATTCTTCTCAACATATTCATCAACTTTCACATTTGCAGTTTCAATTTGATTTTGTTAGAAGTCTTGTTCAAATGTTTGTAAGATTTAATCTTAGTAGAATATCCAAGAAATATTCCTTCATGACTTTTTGAATCAAATTTACCATTTTGATAATCTTTCAAAATATAACGACTTCAAAATATTCTAAAATAGCTCACATTTGGTGTATAACCATACCATAGCTCATAACATGTTTTATTTGTATCTTTCTTCAGTTGGACTTGGTTCAGTGTGTATATAGCTGTACTAACAACTTCTCTCATGTATGTTTATGAAACATTATTTTCAATCATCAATGTTCTAGCACAATCTACAATTGAACTATTTCTTCTTTCAGCAATTCCATTCTGCTGTGGTTTCCTCAGTGTAGAAACATGTCTCTTAATTCCATACTCATTACAAAAGTTAGTGAACTCATCAGAAATAAATTCACCTCCTCTATCAGATCTCAAAAACTTTATTTTTGTACCAGTTTCTTTTTCCACTTTATCTCTGTACACTTTAAACATCTTAAATGCTTCATATTTTTCTTTTAGGAACATGACAGTCATCATTCTAGAGTAGTCATTAACAAATAAAATAAAGTATATATCCCCATAATAGCTTTGTATTATCATTTTTCCATATAGGTGTATATGAAATATCTCCAAAATATCATTAGATGAAAAATTCTTGCTCTTAAAACTAGATTTTAACATCTTTCCCATTTGACAATTCTTGCACATTATATGGTCTGGTTTAGATAAGCTTTGTAAGCCTCTAACTTTTCTTTTCTTACTAATCTTAATCATGTTGTCAAAATTTACATGACAAATCCTTTTATGCCATAACCATACATTTTCATTCTTAACCATCAAACAAGTAGTTTCACCAGTGTCAAGATAGAATAGGTTGTGTCAAGATAGAATAGGTTACCTTTTGATTATTCACCAGTGCCAATCAAATTTCATGTTCCATCATAGATTCTACCTTTTCTATTTTCAAATGCAACTCGGTGACTTGTGTTATTCAGCTATGAAACACTCAATAGATTATAATTAAGTCCTTTAATCCAATATGCATTCTCACATTTGATTTGATTGTTCAGCATAATAGTACCTTTTCCTTTCACTTGACAAGGTGTAGCATTTCCCATTCTAACAGATCCACCATCATAATGTTCAAGAAATTCAAATTTTCCTTTACCTCCAGTCATTTAATGTGTAAAACCACTATCAATAACCCAAATTTCATGCTTACTAACTTTATAAATAAGTGTTGTTTCAACATACCTTTCATCCTCATTTGAATCATCTTTCAAAGCTACAAACATTGTCTCAACATATTCATCACTATGAGAACCAACCACTGTCATTATCTTTATCTTTAGCAATGTTATAAGCCTTCTTGC
Organism: Thuja plicata; assembly: GCA_018584345.1. Taxonomy (NCBI): domain Eukaryota; kingdom Viridiplantae; phylum Streptophyta; class Pinopsida; order Cupressales; family Cupressaceae; genus Thuja; species Thuja plicata. The sequence goes on along the minus strand of MU226982.1, from coordinate 1,123,573 downwards.
CTTTATCTTTTTAATCTCAGTCATTCCTTCTCTCATATTGTCGATTTCTTATGTAGTCTCAGTCATCCTTCATGTCATTATATCTATTATTTCTTTTATCATTCTTTCTACTAGGGAATCTTGCAGCAAAATGGCCAATCTATTTACAGTTGAAACATATCAAAGGTAGTTTGCCTTTATATCTTCCTTTAACTTTGTGCAATCTTCTAATCATTAATGCTTCAAGTTCATCAAGTTCCTTATCATCACTTTCACTATCATTGTTATTTTTGATTATGTGTTTGCTACTAAATTTACCAATTTTCAAAGTAGACATAAATGTAGATTAATAGAAGGTATAACATTGTTATCAAAATTATTTAGCTCAAAAGAAATCAATCTTCCAACAAGAATATCAACAGTAATATTATTTCCAGGTTCTACTCTCATTTCATGTATTGTAGAGACTCTTAGAGTATAAATAGACAATAAAGTTCTAAGAATATTACTCACAATACTATCTTCATCAATAGTTCCACCTGCTCCTCAAATAGCATCACAACTTCCTTAAGTCGGTTAATTTACTATGTTATTTTCTCTCCTTCTTTCATTCTCATATCATCAAAATTTCCTCAAAGACTTTGAGCTCTAGATCTCGGTAAATTTGCATCTCCTTCATAAACTAGTGTAATGTTATCCCACATCTGCTTGGCTGATGTACATGTCTTGACATCTTCAAATTTAGCAAAGGTAAGTGAAGAAGCAATCTCCACCATTATAACATTATGTTCATATTTCTCTTTAATTTGATTAACAATTAAGGTCCAATGGGTAGAATCAATTCATTATCTATGTATATTGCTATGTCATCTCCAATCCTTGATAGGTATAGTCTCATTCTACTTTTCTATGTCAAGAATTTCTCTGTGTTCAGCTTCGATGTGTCTCTTTTATACATCTTGTGATATTTAGCTTAAGTCCTACAAAAATTTCTTTCTAAAAATTGTATGCTTTGATACCAATTGTTAGAATAACTGGGAGGGGGGTGAATCAGTTAGCTTCCAATTATCCTATAGTCACAAATTCATTCATATGTATTTTATTACAATTTCAAACATATAATTAAACTCAGTGAAATGTATTCTATAATCTCAAACTTTAGTCATATAGTGTTTTCCGAGTATTAGTAAACTAATATTGTGATTACCAATCAATGTCAATAAAGTAATGTGTAAAGAAAAATAACAATCCACAAAAATCATGAATCATGCACATTGACACATAGATTTTTAACTTGGAAACCTTGCTAAGGGAAAACCACCTGGGAGGAGTAACCCAAAATATTTCACTCTTCTAAAGTGAGCTCGGTTAAGAGCCAACCCTAATAAAGGTTACAATGCACATTGTTAAATGTGACCTAGTTAGAGGATTTAAAACTAAAATTTATTTCTTTACCTTGTATTCACTATGGGGTCAACAAGAAAACAAACAACATTCATTAGAATTTCATAATATAGACTTTCACGTCCTACTTTGTTAAGAGATTTATCTGTAACAATGGTTAAACTGATACAGTACTGATCTGATTTGAATACAACTTTGTTTTGAAGATTTTCATATCTATGATAAGTACATAATACCTCTAATAAAAATTTTCACTAAAATTCATTTGATTCTTCATGCTCTGTTCTACTTGGTAATATTGTTTCCTCTATAGAAAATGATCGGTTCTATCTTTAACTAGTTTGATCAGTCATGCATAAAATTTGCATGTGCGCATTAGGTGTGATTCAAAATGAATCTCTTGTATATTATATAGATATCATAACTCATTTAATTTCCTTCCTTTAGATTTTTCCACTTAATCTCGCTCATTTATTTTTCCACTTAAACCATCCTCAGCATTTGTGTCAAAAAAATGTTTCAATCTTTGTTTTCTGATCTTCCTTGAATTTTCATAACTATTTGATCAACATAGAAAACCTTATCATTTACCTCAAAATCATCAATTGATAGCTCATTGTTCTAGTCAGCCTGAGTTTGATTAAATTTCTCAATCAATACCGTGTTGTGTTGGTGATCCCTAGCTCGGTTATTACTGTGCTCAGTATACACTATGTTTTACTTAGTGTTCATTATCTCTTGGTGTATACAAAACTCTTCATTTACCGACCACATAAACTTTGTTTTTGAGGAATATGGATACTTGTAGGACTATCTTTAATGCAGACAACTAGCGTATTTTGGGAGATTTCAACACTCCCCTAAAGGAAAAAGATAAATTTGGTGGTATTCTATCGCAGCTTGATAGTAGAATGGATCTAATGGGATTTATCAACAGTCAAGCCCTTCATGATATTCATCTCCAGGGGGATAAGTATATATGGACCAATAGGCATATTGGCGACTCTTTAATCTAGGTTCAGCTAGATAGGGCCCTTATATCTAATTCCTTATTTTTCCACTATCACTGCACTATAACTGTGCATGCTAGGATAGGCTCAGACCACTATCCCATGTTATTCTTGGTTGACCCTATCAAAGGAAAACATAATTTTTCTTTTAAATTTGAGAAAATGTAGACTATGCATCCAAATTTAGAAAATATGATTCAGGTTCTATGGAACATCAATGTTGAAGGGACAACTATGTTCAAGGTAGTCAAGAAGCTAATAGATGTTAAGGATAGCATTAAGAACTAGAATAATAAATCTTTCAGTGATATCTTTGATTCTAAATTCTCTATTTAGGTTGAGATTGAAGATATCTATAATAAGATCTAATCAGGAAGCTATTCTACTATTTCCATCATAGAGGAAAATTAAGTGTTGAGGAAATATAATGATATTATATAAAAAGAAGAGGTTTTTTAGAAACAGATATCCCTGAATCTCTGGATAATAGATGGAGATAAGAACATGAGATTCTTCTATATGACTACTATGAAGCATAAAGTTGATAATCGGATTCATCACTTGGTGAAGGAGGGTAATATTATAAAATAATAAGAGAATATATCTATCGAAGCTAAGTTTTTTGTCTCTAAAATCTTTACAACAGAGAAGAATCTCAACCTGGAGGCTCAATATTGTTTCCTAGAAGGTATTCCCGAAGTTCTTGAGAGGAGAAGAACAACTAATTTTTGGCTATCCCTTCAAGAGATGAGCTAAAAGAGGCAGTCTTCTCCTTTGATGGTAATAAATATCTTGGACCTAATGGTTTTCCTATGTTCTTTTTCCATTCACTATTGGCACATTGTGGGGAAGGATATCACCAACGTTGTTACAAAATTTTTTGGTTCTAGAATTATCCTTAAAGAGATCAATGGAACTTTCCTTGCCCTAATTCCAAAGATTGTGGGTGCAAATACTACGGATTTATATCACCCAATATGACTATGTAATTATTTTTATAAAATTATTTCTAAAGTCCTCAGTTTGAGATTGTTGGGTTCGCTAGCTTCTCTCATATCCCCCTAGTAGAACGGGTTTCTGCCAGGATGAAAAATTCTTGATTCTACATAAACTATTAATGAAAATATTCACTCATTGGTTGTCTCAAAATAGAAAGGATTCCTTTTTAAAATGGGCCTCTCAAAATCTTATGATAGAGTGGATTGGTCCTTTCTCCAAAAGGTCTTATTACCTTTTTGTTTTAGCTTGAGAAATATTCAGATTATCATGCAACTTGTGTATTTGGTCACTTTTTTGGTCATTTTTAATTTGGTACACTTACTTTTTTCTTCAAAGCATATAGGGGTTTAAGGAAGAGATGTCCCCTCTCTCCAATTCTTATATTTATCATGGGGGAGCTTTTAGGGAGGAATATTGGTAAGCTAGTGGAGAAAGGTAGTTCCAAGGGTCTCACCCCAACCTCCTCTCTTCTGGTCTACTCCCACCAACATTTTATGGGTAATGCTATGTGCATTGGGGTAGCCACTATTAAGGAATAAAAGGAGCTTAAGAAGGATCTTGACTGTTATAGTTCAACCACTGGACTGTTTATTAATTGGTCCAAAAGTTGTCTATACTTTATCAATACTCAAAAAGTGAGGTATAATAGAATTATAAATATATTAGGCTGCCAAATTGGATCCCTTTCCTATTCCTATATGGGGCTCCCACTCTATCAGAAGCCTTCAGAATCTTTCAGGATTTCCCTTATTGATAAATTCCACAAGAATCTTGCTAGCTAGAAAGTATCCCTTCTTAGTCAGGCAGGAAAAATCCAGCTCTTGAAAGCCTCTCTGCGAAACCTCCTGGTTTATGCAATGAGCCTCTTCAGAATGCCAATGAAATATGCAGAAGCTATTTAAAATATTCAAAAAAAAAGTTGTGGTCTGGGGTGCAAGAGAAGAAACTAATTTCTCTAATTGCCTAGGAGAAGGCATGTAAACCTAAAAATATTGGTGGTCTTGGCCTAATAATAATTAGAAATATAAACAATTCTCTCTTGGCTAAAATTTTTGAGATCCTATAATGGTATTTGGGAATGGAATGCAATATGGAAAAATAAATATATAAAGAATATACCTACTGTGGACAAATTTATTAAATCTGATGAGGTCCTGGTTGGATCTCATATTTGGAGCCAAATTGTCAAGAATAAACAAATCATCTTAGAAGGGGTAGCTTAGAAGATTGGAAATGGGAATAAGGTTAAATTCTGGGAGGATAAATGGATCATGGATTCACCCCTCTCTGAGGTCCTGAAGAATGATCCTTTTGTTCATGAGTGTAAATGGAATTTTGGTGTCTTGGTGGGGGATTATTAGAAGTCAAATCATTGGGTGAACTTAACTTAGATTAATAACAAAATATATCCTATCTAGAAACATCTTCAATCTATCATTATTGATAAGTATTGTTCAGATAATTTTCTATGGAAGTCTAGACTTTATGGTAACTTTTTTCTTTCTTCTATGGTCAACCTGATGTCCATATCTCATGAACCTCCACCTTTGTGGTCTACAGCTTGGATAAAGGGAGTTATCCCTAAGATCAATATGTTTATTTGGATCCTAATTTAAAACAAGATCTAACTATAGATAACTTGAAGATTAGTGGGTTCAGTATTTCTAATATAGATGTTATCTGTGTCGACAAGTTGAGGAAACAATGGATCACATATCTCTCCAATGTTCATATATTATCCCTATTCAGGAGAAGGTCCTTAGATTCTTTAATATTAATTACATATTTCCAAAAGATATTCAACCTATGTTTAATTCATGGAATTTCCCCTCATAATTCCTCCATTAAGATTCTATGAAATCTTTTCCTCCCACATATCTTATGGGGAGTATGGAAGGAAAGAAACAAGTGTATTTTAAAGGATAAAACAAATCCTCTCGATATTGTTTTCCATAAAATAAATTTAGAGTTATTATGGGGAATATTTCCCTAATGGGTGAGTTATCTCCACCATCTTATAAGCATGATGAGATTATTTTTAAATTGTGGAATGTGTAGGGTAGGTTTAGAGTTGCAACTACTACCAATAAAAGAAAAGAAGCTAATTATCCTCTTAAGGGATGGGTGAAGAGAAACTTTGATGGGGCCTTACAAGGAAACCTCAACACTACGGGTTGTGGTGGCATAATATGAGATGAGAGAGGGGTTTACTTAGAAATGATTTTCATTCCTATAGGAGTTTAGAAAAACCATGTTGAAGAGGCCATGGCATCTTACCAAGCTACTCTTCTTGCTAAAATATGGAATTTCACTAAAGTTTGGATAGAGGTTGATTCTAATAATATCATTATATGTCTCAAGAACCTAAGTCCTCCTTCTTGGAATATAAAAAAAATATTATCAAGGAAAAAAAGGATACAATTGCTAATTTAAATAATTGTCTAATAACCCATGGTTATTAGGAGATTAATGTTGTTGTTGATTGGGCAGCCAACAAAGCAATTAAAATGGATGAGTTCACTATATGGTGTGGCGAGGACAGTTTGCCTCATGATGTGAAGACATTGTCAAATCATGACCATATGCAAGGATGGTAGCGTGTTATTCAATCATGATTGCAATGTATCTTAAAAGGATCATGATAATATATTACGATTATTATAGGTTCCTTTCTTGAAGTACAAAGAGGTGCAAGAAGGAGAATATTGCCATTTTATGTGAACATTATTCATTTTGATAAAACCTGGTTTAATACATGTTTAGAGTAGTTGGGTCAAAAAGAATAAAGTTTAGAATAGTGAAATGGGAGGAAATAGGAATACAATGGAGCCTATGTCATTTTATTATTTGAGGTAAAACAAGATAGTTAGGGATATTCTTAGGAGGTCAGAATACAGATTATATGGAGCAGCTCCATCATCGTAACTCAATGATTACCAGGCTCTTTATCAAACATTGGAGGGATAGGAAATTGAATCTTGGGAGCCATGCTTTTAAAATTGATTAATCCCTTATATCAGAGGTTACATGCTTACCAAATGATGGGATAAAATTTTATAGAGATAGAAATCTCACCTAGGCAACAGTGAAGAGATTCTTAAAGAGAAAATAGGAGAAGTGGTTGGTGAAGCCGAGAAAGATGTATTATGCCCCAAATGACATTAAGAAGGTATGGAGATATGTTCTAGTTGTTTTTATGCAATATATTACCCTTGATGGTTGGTATACAAGGGATTATGGCTACAATTTTGTTTTTCTTAACAACTTTTTTCATAAGGAAAAATTTAGTTTCCCCTATTATTTTCTCTACTCTATGAAATCTACTATAAGAGAGGCTAGGGAGAACCCACATGGAAATCCTTCTATTCCTAAAGGGCTGATGGTTCTCATTTTTTACCATATTAAATCCAAATCCATAGAGAATCTGAACTCCTAGGGCTCAGATTCTAAAGAAGATGAATCAGATGGGGTTTCTGCTAAGGAGGAGACCGCTGACTCTGGAATGGATGGGTATTTTGACACTCCCAAGGGAGGTAAGAAAATGAATAAGGGGAAGGGAAAAACTAAGGCTCTCCATTTTTCCTCCACAACCAAGAAAGGAAAGAATCTGAGCTCTAAGAAACTTCAATTTTCTACGAATTCTTCTTTGGATGAAGAGGAGGAAAGTGAAGAGAATGCTGAGGAGAGAAAAGGTGCCCCTACTAAGAAATGGTTGGACATGTCTTTCTACTGAGGAGGAGGAGGTCAAGGAAGATTACAATGAAAATGATACTAGGGTCCATGAGGGGAATGAGGAAGAGATAAGTAAGGATACCCCTAGAGATCAGAACATGGTTGAGGGTGATAATGAAGATAAGTATGAGGGTAAGGGGAGTAAAGAAGAAGGGTTGAAAGATAGAAAATTGGTGAAAAGGATACCTGTAATGTGGATGTCCTTGTCAAAGGTAATTTTTTATCTACCCAATTCATTAAAAATACAACCTAAGGTTTTTGTGAGGCCCTAGAAAGGATTATGGATGATACTTACTAGGATAAATGTATTATGAAAGGAAATGCAAAGAGATTGGATATTATTGAAGCTATGTGGATTGGTAAGGATAAGTCATTTCCTAAATTCCTCAAAGATCTCACTAAGGATATGAGGAAAGAATAGGACATTAATGAGGATTACGGGTCAAATATTATGGTTATTGATACTAGAATCAATAATATGAAGAAGTCAATGGATGACCTCAAATCTGATACTATGTTTATGGCCATTGATGTGAGGGTTTCCAATATGGAAACCTCCCTGAAGAGAGTGGGTGAACACATCTAAAATATCCTCAAAGCATTGAATGACCATATTAAAATCCTGTCAGTAAGCTGGAATAGGATAGAGCTAGGGAAAATGTTGAGAATAAGAAGGATACTATTGAGGAGGCTATTGGTCCAAGAAAGAGAACTCGCTCGAGCACTAACAAGAAGCTGATCAAGAATAATAAGGATCTTGATGAACTCAAGACTTTGGCTACATAAGAACATTTATTAGGTTGGTCTCTAGGGTTTTTATTTTTTGGTTGTTTGTCCTTCTATCTGTTGATATTTTTGGTTGTTGGGGTGTTTTCTAGATTTTTGGCTACGAGCTTTGTTTCTCTTTAGCTTCTTGTTGCTTTCTTTTTGTTTCTATGGGGTCTAAATGTTAAATCTTTTGTAATTTTTTGTACAAGGTTTTGAGTCCTTTCAAAACCCACTTTTCATCTAATCAAAAACATAAATAATATAATTAGAATATAAGAATAATATTATTATAATAATTTATTATATTGATTTTTTCATGTACTCTAAAGCTCATTCATAACAATCATTAAATCATAGTTAATCCTAGGAGTTGCAAATAAATGACAAGGGTTGGCTATACAGTGAAAATATAAATGACAATAAATATTTAAATAGGGTCAACCAAAGAGATGTTACTATAAATTAAATCTATTGGAGGAGTGGGCTGATCTCTTGAAGAGATGCCTCTCTTCAAGGGGTTTCCTCTTCAAGAGTAATTAAAGGGTATATAAAGTGAGGGGTTCAATGAAATATAGAGGGAAGAAAGAGAATAAAAATACTCAGCAAACATAAGTAGATATAAACTTAAATTAGTGAAATAACAAGACAACAGTAGTGATGTAATGACAAGTCTTTCTCACAAACCTATCTTCTCCTAGGGTCTTCTATAAGCCCCTTCTCTAGCCTATTAGGGTACCCTCACAAATCCTAATTTATAAAGGATTATATTCTCAATCCTTTACCTATTCAACTTGTCCACACAAATGATGAAATCAACTCAGCTATCAACTAACCCCGTGGATGTCTTCTTACATCTTTCACACTAAGTGATCCAAAATGATCAAGACTAATCACCAATGGAGAGAAAGGTCTATAATAAGACAATTTGAATCCAATACAATTCCTAATAACTTATATTATAATGAAACCCTAATTGATTCTGAGAACTTGCTTCAATCTAGTCAAAACAGGGCTACAAGGAATTAAGCCTAATTAGACAAATTTTTGCACATAACTTCAAAAATTTCTCAACAAGGTGGTATAAAAGATGCATATATTGACACCCTTTTACAAGAAAACTCATAATTATTTGGTCTCACTTCCCCAAACTGTTTGTACATTGGGTTAATACAATTAAGCTTAAAATTAAGGGTTTTACTGAATACTGAAAACTTGCATAGGTTTTTGTTCTTTTACCTTGAATAACTCTTCACCAGAACTCCTCCTTGGACATGAGCCTTCTTTACACACATTTTTTCCTCCCCACATTCTCTTATTGAAGAAAACAATGCATTCAAATTCTCTTAATGCTTCTTTAACTCACTATTATCACTAGCCATGCATCTTTGGCTCGCCTAGGGCATTACTGCAAAAATAACTCTCTTTCTTTCTAGGGCCCAACCTCTTGAAATGATAATGTACAAGGATTCATCTTCCAAATCCCAAGGAACCAGAAAAAATCTACAGCGGGAAGAGGAGTTATGACTCCATCACCAAAAACTATCTGGATAAAACCAACAATAGTAAAGAATACAAAATATTTACAAGAAGTGAATAAAAATTAAAAAATACTATATAACACCAAACATAATATAGGAATTATATATTCTACCTCATGCATGACTTACTGTGTATATTTCAATCCATCAAAAGACTTCAAACAAGAAAATACACTAATATGTGATAAAAAGTGTCTAGAATACTTGCTATGCACTAACCAAATTTTGTCCAACCCTTCACAAATGTTGAGGGAGGCCTTAAATAGTTTATCCTTGCAAAAAATAACCTTTTCAAATAGTTACATAACTATATGCTCAAAAATGCAATTGAGTAAGAAATGTTGTCGATGACAACATTGACAAATTTGCAAAGTTGTCAGCAACTTTTACAACTTTTGCATTCTTGCACCCAAACTGGGTCAAATCATTCTAAAACTTAACCAAATGCATACATATGCTTACTAAAACATGAAATAGGCATCCTACCACTTTCTTTCTCAATTTTATCCTCTAAAGTACACAAATAAAACATTTCAACAACATTTGTGATGCTTGACAACTTTTTCCAAATTAGGACCAAACTATAACTTAAGGAATCCAAATGACCTAGTTATGCCTCCTAACCAAAAAGACACACTCTAGGACCACCTAGTCCCATTGTTTAATTAGTGACTTAGCTAATACCACGATAAGACAAAACTCAACTAGGAACCCTAAGTACAAGATAGCCTTACCTAGGTGCTATCTTTCTTGAAAGATATGGAAATTTCCTTTCGGTCATACATTTCTCCTCTATCATATTGCCAAGGCTTGCCCAATAAAAGATGACATGCATACATAGGAAACACATCACAAATTAATTAATCCTTATACCCTACAATAGAAAACTAAACCCAAGTTTGATCATTCCCAAACACACTCTGCCCTTTGTTCAACAATGTCACTTTGTATGGATTGACATGAGGTATCTTTACTAGTTTCAGTTTGTTTACTACTTCCTCTGATATTATATTGTCTCTAGAGCTTGAATCCACAATCAATTTGAAAACTTTACCAAGGATTTTACATATCACTCTAAACAATGCTCTCATATGCTTAGGTTCTTCCTTGACTGGTTATCTAATCAGAAATCTTCTGAACATGAGATTTTCTCCCATCTCCAACTCAATGTGATCAACCTCTAGTGTTTTGACACTTTTTGTGTCTTCTTGAGCATATGAAATCCTCTTACTATTTTTTGAAGAAGTGGGCTTATCCGGGCACCTATAGGAAAGGTGACCCAATTGACCACTGTTATAACATTTCATACTTGCAAAGTATGAGTTTCTTCTTCCTAAACCTCTTCCTCTACTAGGGCCTCCTTGTGTGCCTCTCGCTCTGGTATAACCCCCTCTTTGAGTAGTTTCACTTCCATGATCTATCAACTTGGAATCTCCCTAGTTTATTTTCTCAATTCCTCTCCTTTGGTATCCACCTCTATGACTCCCTTGGTCTCTTCCTCTACCTCTTCCTCTAACATTATAGCCACCTTTCTTCTTGTTCCTCTCTTCCACCTTAAGAGATAATTGGTGGCACCTCTGAATAGTGGTTGGAGTCCATAAACTTAACTCCTCTTGGATGTTCCATTTTAGACCACCCGAGTATCTTTCTACCTTTATAGGTTCCTCTTCTTGAATCTTGGATCTCAGACATAACTTCCGAAATTCCTCTATATAAGAGGCCACATCCAAAGGGTATGTGCAATATAATGGTATATCAGGCTATGGCATTAAGTGGCAATGAAAATTCAGAAAATCAGGGTTAGTCAACTTGACATAAAAAGTTGAACATCTTATCAACCTTATGTGAAAAAGTTGTAAAAACAGAATCTGTAGGAAATTGAATGTAGTTTCTAAACTACTGGCCCTTGTCTGAAATAAATTTAATCTAATTGTTCAATATTTTATATTTCAATGGAGTAGTACAAAAAATTCAGGAAAAAAGATAAAAAGTACTTGTATGTCTGACCACCTTAATCACAATCAAATGATGATATATTTTCACAAGATTCTAAATATAAGTAGTAGACTCGTGCCCGGATGTGACGCATATTTTTTATAATTTTTCACCAAATAAATAATTAATTATGAATTTTCTTCTACATCTTATTCAAAATAAAAAAACTCTCCTGTTTGACCACCTTAACTAATTCTAAACTTTACAAAATTGAAAACTTTTATTTTTTCTTATAGTAGGTGAAGCATAGAATGTGATGCATGTTTCGGATTTCAAAAAGGTTAAACCATTTGAAAGTTATGGTTGTTTTTCAATTAGTCTGTCAATCAGGACATTAGAGATAACTCAAATAGAAAATAATTAATAATTACTTACTGAACTCGAATTCTGATAGCAATTATATTGATGGAAAGCTGATAACTTCTTTAAGAAACCTTTTTTGTTTCATCAATTTTGTGTGAAAAAAGGTCGTCAGCTACATTCTCTAAGTCTGTAGATCAGAGGAAATATGGTGAACACATCATTTCAATTTTATGATTCAAGTTTTTTCAAATTTTCAATTTTATATTTATATTTTATATATTATAAATTCATTTATTTTAATAATAATATTAGCTAGTAATAGCATTACTATTATATAATTATTTAAATATTAGTATTATATTATTATTTATTTCTCTATTTTATAATAGTATAATATTAGTATTAATTATTTATTAATATTTATAGTATAACAATAATACCTAGGAGAGAGAGAG